>CAUZWR010000067.1:0-34376 GCA_963583895.1 Melanophora roralis
GTTTCGTGCCAAAAAATCATTACAAAGGCTGAGCTTTCTCTTCTTCTGCACATAAACAGCTTCTACCAAGGTTACTTAAACGTAGCTTTATGGGAAAAAATTTAAACAATAAAAACGTTAAAAAATTTAATCAGATATTTAATCATGTATAAACTAAAAATATTGCTTCCATTGTCTAGATATCTGAAGCTTAGGCGCGTCCTACTGTACTTTACTGGAAAAAAAAACGGATCTAGGACCTTGTTTTACAAAAAAAATACGATCAATAACTTTTGAAGAAATATGTCTTCAAAATCGAATTCATAATCTTGGTCATATTTTATATTTAATTATATCAAGCACTTTTACTTGTTGTAAAAGTCTTATTTTTTAGGCATTGAGCTTTGAAATTTATTAAATTATTTTTCAAGAATATGGCACCTTTTGGCAAAAAACGACAACTTTAGAAAACAGTTATTTTCAAAACACACAAAATAGAATCCTTAATGAAATTTTCGTTTCTATTTATGATTTCAGGTTTTTATTTTGCACTATTCATTTACTGTCTATTTGTTTTTGATTTTTTTTTTTGTTCATATAGAGTTTCGTGTCTTTCAAAATGTCATTTGGTTTAGTAAAATAAAAACAGAGGGCAAAAAAGCTAAGAGCAAAGAGAGATGTATACAATTCAAACATTTCTTCCTTTTAATTTGTAGTTGTATTCAACGTATTAACAAACATATGTATGCTTTGTATGTATATATCGTCACCTGAATTCTTAAAGGCACAACGGATTGAAAATATATAACATAATAACACGGGATTGCAATAGCTTTAGTAAATTATTATTAATTTTTTTTTTCTAAATCTCTACAAGTTTATATAAGAAATTTTTGGTCTATCTAAAATCATAAAAAACACTATTTATTACCTTTGTTTAAAAATTATTTTTTTTTTAATACACTTTTCTTAGTTAAGCTGACGACATTTTTGTTCTTTTTACTATTAAAGAGAAATTGTTAAATGGATTATGTTTCCTATAACTTTAACTATATCCTCGTATGTGTAGTAACATGTAATCATGTAACTGTCATTTTGTTTTCCTTCATATTTGTGTGACATTTTTGTCACTTGTTAATTGTTTGAATATTTTTTTCTAAGAAATTAAAAAAAAATGCGAAAGTTTTTTATTTGCTTAGTCTTTGTTTTGTAAGCAAAATTATAAAAAAAAGGAAGCTTTCAAATATTTTGCTCTAAGCATTAGTGCATGCTAGTATTTTAACATGTTTTAATAAAACTAAAGTGATGTGTTGGTAGAAAAAATTTTTTTTTATGTAACGAAGTAAATTTTAAATAATTTTTCTTTAAATATGTAAAGTTTTATAATGCACCTACCGCTTTAATGGTGTAGGTATTAACAATTATATACATAGATAGTTTATAGAAGAGAAACTACATAATTTCATATAACACTTGTACTGGATAATGTAAGTCTTAATGTTTTGCGCTCCAAATAATTTAAATATTTATTACTAGACTTACACGATGAAAATTTTATGAAATTACTTCTATTAAATTTTATCTTTCGAGACAAAGGTTGTAAAAAAGTGTCTCTTCTTCGCCTTTTTTGTCTGCAAACAAAAATTTCATGGAAATAGTTTCCAAAAAAATTTCATCGAGTAATTGTGGTATAAGTTTAAACATTCGATTTTGTTACTATCCACTTTTGAAAATACAATTTTAAGAATTAACCCAGTTTACATAGTTTCAAGCTCTGAGGCCTAACATGTCGTCTGGGGGGCAAATTATAAAAAAATTCCTAGGAAATAAAGCAAGTTAAACTCATCGAGGTGCCGTACATACCCAGGTTTAAGAGGCATTAAACCAACTTAAATTGGGTGAGGCAGATGTCCCAGACAACTGTAATGTGCGATTTTTTTTACATGGCTTGTAATTATTTGCCTATTTTAATTATTAACCTATTTTTACAGGTAAAATTCATTAGTAAATTATCCACGGTATTGTCACCTTGTACTTTTAATTTTATACATTCTGTGTAAGCTTATTTTTGGCTAATGGTAGGCTGCAAAATAATTTTTTTTACCATGTATGTCTTTTCTCAAAAGCTACACATAATGAGAGCGATTCGCAAGATCGTGTTAGATTTGTCTTCTTTGACCTTCATACGTTTTTTTCTCTCCATGTTTGTAAGATATGAAAAAAGCTCTTTATATACATATTTATGTATGCACCAAAGTATACCTTTAACATTTTATTAAAAACGCAATCGGCGGTTTAGCTATTAGTGGTAAAAAGATCAGACGATCTTTCTAAAGTTGCAGCGAAGCAGATCACATGTAAGAAGTAAAAACTCTAGGAATAAAATTAAATTGAAGAAAAACGTGGTCTAGTTGAAGTTAAGATTTTTTTTAAAAACGAACAATTTTAATAATTTAAATGAAATTGAAAGAAAAACCGGGAAACCAAATAAAAATTTTTATTGTGAAACAAGGTCTGTTTTAACGCCTTATAATTTTTACATAAAAGCCTTTTTGTGCCTCTACAAAATTTTTGGTTCACACCTCTTAACTCCGAATTTATGGAAAAACGGAAGAATTCGTAGAAAAAAGGAAAACAGGACGATATCCATTGGCCCTCGAAGACTTTCTCATTCCTGTCAAAGTTTCAGTACAGTTGGCTAAACTAACGCCAACGTACTCACTCGAGGGATACTTTTTTTTGTTACCAGCCCAGAAAACCGATTCCGTGTTATTTAAGCAGACGAAGCAACCCCTTTCGATATTTCATTCAATTTTTAATTACCCTGCAGACATATTGTCAGCCCCGTCACCATGTGCTACTTTAGCGAAAGCAAGATGTAGAAAAGGAAAACAGGGGAACGTGAAAGTTTTAACAGATAAATTGTGCCTAATCCAACGTAACCTAATCTAGAATTTATATAATTTATTACCCTATTATTGCGCTATATTATTAACAATTTTTGATTTCAATAACTTAAACTTAACTATAAATTCATTTGCTTTCAACATAGCTTCAAACATTTACAATTTTGATATTTTATAAATCGCAAAACTAACCCTTATAAACTAGCCTTTTAACACAACAAAAAAAAAAAAACATATTGTTTGCTGAAAACTTATTTACTAATTTTTTTTATAATACCTATCTACATAGATATTATTATATTTTTATGTGACCTGCTAAAACCAAATTAATTTTTTTTAAAGAAGCAGATACTAACTAGTGCTTAAAACTAAATCTATTAAATATTATTTTATATTAAATGAAAAAGAAAAAAAAATAATAATTATTCTAATAGTACTTAGTAAAACTAAATTTTAACCAAATCTTAACAAAACCCCTAAATAATAAATTTTATCACAATGGCAATCGAGATCAACAACAACAACAAGCAGAAGGCCTTCAGCTCCGTTGGAATCGATACCACACTGTAAGTCAAAACATTATTTTTTTTATTTTTTTTATGATTTTTTTTATTATCATTTACGTTTACTACAAACGTTGTTTTTTTTTACCTTCATTCATTTCTTCCTTAAACTAAGCAAAAGAACAAAACAAAAATAATAACTTTAATTGATGGATTATTATTAATTTTTTTTGTTTTGATCTTTAATTTTATCAATTTGCAAATTTTTTCAAGTTATTTAGTTTTTTTACCTTTCTTATTCTTATAACAAAACTCTCTTTTTATGAGTATATTTGAAAATACTTGTTGTTTTTAAGAGAAAGAAATGTAATGAATTATCAATAAAATATTTTATAATGTACCTACATACATATATTTCTATCAATATGTCTAAAAACAAACGAGAAAGCATAATGAGCGTGTGAAATTTTTGTTTAATGTAGAACTACAGGGACGGAGGTAAGGTAAGGTGTGATAGGGTTTTATGCAAATAAACAGGCCTTAGCATAGAAACACACGGTTGGGAGGGTTAAGAGCCTTAGCATTATCATCCATGCTAATGATTATAAGGAAATTTGAAGACAATTAGGTGTGCTATTTTTATGTCACAATTTTTTTTATATACAACACGGGCAGTTAAAGCGCACGTAATATTTTTTTTTTTGTATTGTACAAAACGGTTACATCGGAACACGACCCCCGCCCATATCTCCCGATCTAGCTAGCTAGCCAGTACGTGCGTACAGTTCCAGAGCAGTAACCACAAAAGCTAAGTTTTATACCACCCTTAGAAGGATGCATTACAGAAAATGGCGCCCAACGTGGGGCCCCGACGAGACTTGGAAAATTTCAAAAGATTTATTTTTTTTACATCTGGTAATAGTATTTCAATGTCTTCGGATCTCCACCTAGTTACTTCAGTATATAATAATAGTCATTGAAATTAAAAGAGATATATTTTAGTTTTTATTTCATCTTGTGTTTGTCTTTTTTTTTGGTGTAGACCAAGAATGAAATATCATTGGTATAGAGTTGGAAATATTGTATAGAGGTTTCTGATATTTTTTTACAATCCACTTTGTATACAACGCATATTCGTTCCTTAATGTTTAGTGAAATAAAAGATAAAATTTATTTTATGATTTTGTTTAGTGAACCAATTGAATGTGTATATTAATTTTAAAAAGAAAGCTTTGGAATTACGATCTAGTAAAATGATGTTATTTTCAGGTCGTCCACTTTTAATTTGTTATTCGTATCGTATTAAATTGGCTTGTTACTCAAATTCTGAAAATCTCAAATTTTCTTTTCATATTTGTTTTATATCTCACACAACCTTACCAAAAGTCTTATTTTGTGGTTCTACAGATTTTTAGAAAAGAAAGGAACATTTTTATTTATTAAAGGAAAATATAGCATAATTGCAATGTCTCTCGTTCACAGTAACGAAGATATTTCTACATTGGTAGAAAACAATAATAAACGTCAATGTTTTGTCTGCAGGAAGTTATATGAAAATGATGATATAATCGTTTCAACTCCTTGCAGTCACATATTCCATAAAGAATGTATCGTCAATACCCTGAGGGATACACAGGGATGTCCTATATGTGGCAAGGCGTGTAGGCACACAAAATTAAAATCACATAACATTTTTGCGCAGTCGCAAAAACAGACTGAGGCTACCCCAGCTTCTTTAAATACTAGCCATAACGTAAATAAGGGTGCAGTACCAAAAGCCCTTACTCAATAAAGAGAAACTGAACTAAGTTTACCTGGCAATACTTTAAGTCAAACAAATAATTTTAATCGTGATAGCAATCAAGTACGTTCATTAAATAGTTCACTTAACCTTTCTCAGGGAAGTCGTACTGTACCTAACGTGGTACAAAACCAAAATATGGGCCATATCAGTGATAGCTCTTTACAATTTCTTATTAACGAAGCTATTCAAAATCAGTTGTCAGCTTTAAATTTGAATCAGAGACCCCCAAATAGACAAAGTTTTAACGGCAATGATCATTTAAACCACAATCTACAAAATCGTTTTGAAAACAACATGCACCATAATAATAATGTCAATAATAATAGTTTTAACAGGAACTCAGGTAATCGACCAAATGCTAGAGGAACGCAATTTTACCGGAATTTTGATCTTACCACAGACAAAGTATCCAATATAATGTCAGGATGGCATTTAAAGTTTACTGGTCAGGAGGATGATGGATTGTCAGTTGATAATTTCATATATAGAGCGCAGGCGCTTACAACCCAGAGTTTGCGTGGTGATTTCGATATTCTATGTAGACACATTCATTTACTTTTTAGTGGGAAAGCAGTTGATTGGTTTTGGCGCTTTCACCGCACATGCAATAGATTAGATTGGGAAACTCTGTGCTTAGAACTTAAAAATCAGTTTCGTGATCGGCGAACAGATTTTGATTTGAGAGAACAGATACGCTGTAGAAAGCAGAGCGTAGGAGAAAAGTTTGACACATATTATGACACAATTTTACAGATAACGGACAGGTTACATAATTCTATCGGTGAATATGAACTTCTTGAGATAATTAAACGTAATTTGAGACCAGAGGTTCGCAAAGAGTTGTTGCATTTTAATATAGAATCAATTGTTCAATTAAAAGAATTTGTACGCAAACATGAGTTACTTGAACAGGAACTCGAAGCTCGTAAGCCTAATAGATTTTCTATGCCTCGCAAATTTGTTTTTGAAATTGAGTCTGAAACTACCTGTCCGGAAGAACAAGTTCAAATAGAGGAACTCAAGGAAATAGTCTGTTGGAACTGTTCGGAAAAGGGTCATCGTTTTGATGAATGCGTTGGTGAAAGGAATGTATTTTGTTACGGGTGTGGCGCACCAAACGTATTTAAACCTAATTGTAGCAAGTGTAATAGATTTTCAAAAAACTTCCAGACCAACAGCAAACCACAGTTTCAATCAAAAGCAACACAGATGTAAAGACTCTTGGATGCCAAACAGATCTATACATGGTTAATGATACTGTAAAATCTTTACCGATAAGCGTTACTCCAAGACATTTTAAACCATACCACGTAAGACTTAGAGAATATAACGAGGCGAAATTAAGAATTTTTAGTGAAGAAATTGTTGAAACAGGAGATAAAAAGAAAATTAAGAGGAATACAAAAAGACTCAGAAATTATTTTAAGAAAATTTTAAAGAATCGTAATTATTACTGTTCAGCTATTTTGTCCAATGTAAATCAGTTTGATATACGGCCATAAACAACTGTTCGTATTTTTGATAATAACATCGTAGGTCTTATAGACACAGGCGCTACCGTTTCTTGTTTTGCTGGAAACTATGCAAAATCATTTTTGGAAAATAAAAATTGTGTTTATAAGAAATTCAATATAACGTTGAAAACCGCTGATGGTACAAACCATTCAACTGTAGGCAGTGTTACGACATTGGTAACATTTCGTGAAATAACTAAACCTCTTACATTCTTGATAGCTCCTCATTTGACACAAAATTTGTACCTCGGTGCAGACTTTGTTAAAACATTTGGCCTTGCGGAAGATTTGTTTGTTGAAAAGGTAAATAGTTATTCGATGTCAAATATTCATGAAGTTAAGGATGGTGAGAATTTTCACGTAACAACTCAGGAGCATAAAACTCAGCTGGAATCAGCTATAAACTCTTTTCCATCATATTCGAAAGAAGGATTAGGTAGAACGTCGTTGGTCGTGCACAGTATTGACACAGCAGATAATAAACCAATAAAACAGAGACATTTTTCGATATCTCCGGCAGTAGAAAAGCTTTTGTTCGCCGAAATTGATCGAATGTTGGAGTTGGGAGTCATTGAAGAGTCCCAAAGCCCTTGGTCATCGCCGGTGACGCTTGTACAAAAACCGGGTAAGGTCAGATTATGCTTGGACGCGGAAAAACTGAATAGCGTTACAGTGAAGGATGCTTATCCTTTACCTCTCATTGATGGAATTCTCAGTAGGCTTCCAAAAGCAAGATTTATCTCTAGTCTTGATTTAAAGGATGCCTTCTGGCAAATTCCATTAGATGAAAGGTCAAAGGAGAAGACAGCTTTCACTGTACCCGGTCGACCTTTATATCAATTTATAACTATGCCTTTCGGTTTGTGCAATGCGCCACAGACGATGTCCAGGCTTATGGACAAGGTGATTCCGCCCCATTTGCGTACACAAGTCTTCGTTTATTTAGACGACTTACTTCTTATTACGGAAACGTTTGACCAGCATGTTGTCTTATTGCAGGAAGTTGCGCTGTGTATCAGAAAGGCTAATTTGACAATAAATATAGAGAAAAGCAAATTTCTTCTTAAACAAGTTAAGTATTTAGGGCATATCATCGGCCATGGTACGATCACAACAGACCCGGACAAGGTTCAATCAATCCGAGAATTTCCACTTCCGACATCCGTTTTGTCCGAAATTTTGCAACTTTAACGACACCCTTGACAGACATGCTACAGAAAAACCGAAAATTTAGTTGGTCCGAAGAAGCCAAATCTTCATTTGAAGAACTCAAAAATGCTCTTTGCTCTGCACCCGTTCTACACAACCCAGACTTTTCACGTCCTTTTTCCATTCAGTGTGATGCTAGTCAATTTGGTATTGGGGCTGTTCTCGCTCAGAGAAACGATGACATGGAAGAAGTACCTATTGCATTCATGAGCCAAAAGCTTACATCTGCGCAGAAAAATTATACGGTTTCTGAGCAGGAATGTTTGGCTGCTGTGATGGCCATAAGGAAATTTCGGGCTTACGTTGAAGGCCAGGAATTTGAAGTTAGCACGGATCACGCTTCATTGAAATGGCTCATGAATCAGACAGACTTACATGGACGGTTAGCTCGATGGGCCTTAAAGTTACAAGGTTTTAACTTTACTATTCATCATAGAAAAGGCAGTCAAAATATAGTACCGGTTTCATTGTCTCGAATGCATGCTGAAAATAATGAGGAATTTGTAGCAGAAATTGAAAATTCACTCGAAATTGATATGCAGTCTAAGGAATTTAAATCCGAACAATATATGTCACTTTTAGATAAAATTAAATCCAAATCAAAATATCTCCCAGATTTTAAGATTCTAGACGGGCTTATTTATAAACGATGTGAGTATGCATCTGGTGATGAGTCGCAAGAATCGTTTTCTTGGAAACTTTGGGTTCCTGATGCGTTAACTACTTATCTAATCAAAAGATCTCATGACCATCCGCTATGCGCGCATGGTGGTGTTGGGAAAACACTACGCCGACTCAAAACGTTTTATTTTTGGCCCAAAATGGCAAAGCAGATAGCAGCTTATATTGCACTGTGTGAAATTTGTAAGCAAACTAAGGCGACAAACAAATGTCTTCGACCACCCATGGGTCAGCCGTCTACCTCTGTTCGTGTTTTTCAAAAATTATACTTGGACCTTTTGGGACCATATCCTAGATCTTCTTCAGGGAACACAGGGATAATAATTGTACTGGATCATTTATCCAAGTTTCATTTTTTAGAGCCAATAAGGAAGTTCACTGCAAATGTTATCGTTGAATTTATTGAGAAAAGAATATTTCATGTATTTGGTGTGCCTGAATCGATAACGACCGATAATGGCGTACAATTTAAATCGAATTTGTTTAAAGAGTTTTTAGAATCGTATGGAGTTTTCTACAACCTAACTGCCCTCTATTCGCCCCAGGCCAATGCTAGTGAGCGCGTCAATAGGTCAGTATTAGCAGCAATAAGAGCCTACGTGAAACCATCTCAAAAAGATTGGGATGAGAAATTATCCGCAATTAGTTGTGCACTTCGCAGCTCGATACACAGTAGCACAGGATTTTCACCATATTTTTTATTATTTGGTCAAAACATGCTCACAAATGGCAAATCCTATTCTTTATTACGCAAACTTCAGTTACTAGAAACTCCAGTAGAGTTAAAGACTGACGAAAAACTAGAAATTTTAAGGGAAAAGGCAAGAGAAAATATACGAAAGTCATACGATAAGAATGTTAAATATTATAATCTTCGATCACGCCCTATAGACTTTGAGATCGGACAGATCGTATATCGTAGAAACTTTTCTCAGTCTAAGGCAATAGACCACTTTAACAGCAAATTGACAAATCAGTTTGAAAAGGCTAGAGTTAAGGCTAAATATGGTACATGTTACTACGAGCTTGAGAATATGAATGGAAAATCGCTGGGAAAATTCCATGCCAAGGACATTCGTTCATGAGAAGCAGTTTTTTTTTATTTAAAATATGTCGCCTAGTTATTCAACTGGTTTACCTGTTGTGTTTTTTTTTCATAAAGTATCAGTTTACTTATTGTACTATGCTTCTCAAATTCTTATCAAAACCAAATTTTTTTTTGTTGAACAACAAGCAAAATAGCTCCTTTATGTAATTTTTCATATTAACCCAAATAATTTTTTTTGATTTATCTATGTTGTGTCTTTTTCAAGCCTAAAATCTGATAATGTTAAAAAAATAACAATTTTTTTATCTAATAATAGCATTCTTCAGCTTCTGTTTCATTACAAAAATAATTCTACAAAAGCTGTTTTGTAATGTGCGATTTTTTTTTACATGGCTTGTAATTATTTGCCTATTTTAATTATTAACCTATTTTTACAGGTAAAATTCATTAGTAAATTATCCACGGTATGGTCACCTTGTACTTTTAATTTTATACATTCTGTGTAAGCTTATTTTTGGCTAATGGTAGGCTGCAAAATAATTTTTTTTACCATGTATGTCTTTTCTCAAAAGCTACACATAATGAGAGCGATTCGCAAGATCGTGTTAGATTTGTCTTCTTTGACCTTCATACGTTTTTTTCTCTCCATGTTTGTAAGATATGAAAAAAAGCTCTTTATATACATATTTATGTATGCACCAAAGTATACCTTTAACATTTTATTAAAAACGCAATCGGCGGTTTGGCTATTAGTGGTAAAAAGATCAGACGATCTTTCTAAAGTTGCAGCGAAGCAGATCACATGTAAGAAGTAAAAACTCTAGGAATAGAATTAAATTAAAAAAAAACGTGGTCTAGTTGAAGTTAAGATTTTTTTTAAAAACGAACAATTTTAATAATTTAAATGAAATTGAAAGAAAAACCGGGAAACCAAATAAAAATTTTTATTGTGAAACAAGGTCTGTTTTAACGCCTTATAATTTTTACATAAAAGCCTTTTTGTGCCTCTATAAAATTTTTGGTTCACACCTCTTAACTCCGAATTTATGGAAAAACGGAAGAATTCGTAGAAAAAAGGAAAACAGGAAGATATCCATTGGCCCTCGAAGACTTTCTCATTCCTGTCAAAGTTTCAGTACAGTTGGCTAAACTAACGCCAACGTACTCACTCGAGGGATACTTTTTTTTGTTACCAGCCCAGAAAACCGATTCCGTGTTATTTAAGCAGACGAAGCAACCCCTTTCGATATTTCATTTAATTTTTAATTACCCTGCAGACATATTGTCAGCCCCGTCACCATGTGCTACTTTAGCGAAAGCAAGATGTAGAAAAGGCAAACAGGGGAACGTGAAAGTTTTAACAGATAAATTGTGCCTAATCCAACGTAACCTAATCTAGAATTTATATAATTTATTACCATATTATTGCGCTATATTATTAACAATTTTTGATTTCAATAACTTAAACTTAACTATAAATTCATTTGCTTTCAACATAGCTTCAAACATTTACAATATTGATATTTTATAAATCGCAAAACTAACCCTTATAAACTAGCCTTTTAACACAACAAAAAAAAAAAAACATATTGTTTGCTGAAAACTTATTTACTAATTTTTTTTATAATACCTATCTACATAGATATTATTATATTTTTATGTGACCTGCTAAAACCAAATTAATTTTTTTTAAAGAAGCAGATACTAACTAGTGCTTAAAACTAAATCTATTAAATATTATTTTATATTAAATGAAAAAGAAAAAAAAATAATAATTATTCTAATAGTACTTAGTAAAACTAAATTTTAACCAAATCTTAACAAAACCCCTAAATAATAAATTTTATCACAATGGCAATCGAGATCAACAACAACAACAAGCAGAAGGCCTTCAGCTCCGTTGGAATCGATACCACACTGTAAGTCAAAACATTATTTTTTTTATTTTTTTTATGATTTTTTTTATTATCATTTACGTTTACTACAAACGTTGTTTTTTTTTACCTTCATTCATTTCTTCCTTAAACTAAGCAAAAGAACAAAACAAAAATAATAACTTTAATTGATGGATTATTATTAATTTTTTTTGTTTTGATCTTTAATTTTTTCAATTTGCAAATTTTTTCAAGTTATTTAGTTTTTTTACCTTTCTTATTCTTATAACAAAACTCTCTTTTTATGAGTATATTTGAAAATACTTGTTGTTTTTAAGAGAAAGAAATGTAATGAATTATCAATAAAATATTTTATAATGTACCTACATACATATATTTCTATCAATATGTCTAAAAACAAACGAGAAAGCATAATGAGCGTGTGAAATTTTTGTTTAATGTAGAACTACAGGGACGGAGGTAAGGTAAGGTGTGATAGGGTTTTATGCAAATAAACAGGCCTTAGCATAGAAACACACGGTTGGGAGGGTTAAGAGCCTTAGCATTATCATCCATGCTAATGATTATAAGGAAATTTGAAGACAATTAGGTGTGCTATTTTTATGTCACAATTTTTTTTATATACAACACGGGCAGTTAAAGCGCACGTAATATTTTTTTTTTTGTATTGTACAAAACGGTTACATCGGAACACGACCCCCGCCCATATCTCCCGATCTAGCTAGCTAGCCAGTACGTGCGTACAGTTCCAGAGCAGTAACCACAAAAGCTAAGTTTTATACCACCCTTAGAAGGATGCATTACACAACATCGCCTCAGAGCACGCAAAGGCCGACAAACCCCTAACCGCACAAATGCTTCAAAAATTTTTTTGTATTTTTCTGGCTATAAAATACGCTTTTTGGTAAGCTAAAAGGAGGCATTAAAATAAACCTTCCGCAAAAAGGAAAGCTAATGGACAGAAAAAACTGGCAAACTCCTAAATGTTGCCAACAAAGCTATCACACAATCCTTGCAAAACCGCATGGCAGCTTTAGTCGAGCCCGGAGGAAGGATTTGGGCTACTTTGATCTTGCACAGACTATAAAAATAGCCACAGAATTATCGTTAAACAATACAGCGAATGATGAAACATACCTGCTCTATATTTATATCAAACGTGCTTTTGATGAATTTTCCCACTCCGCAATGAGGACTGCCTAGAATACAAAAACATGCTTAGAAAAATTTCTTGCATTCTCTCGCCGTTTCTATTTTACACTGTTTTTGATGTAATTATTAGCGAAACCCTCGGAGCAAGGCACGGATTCATATTTGGCCTGTAAAAAAAACTTAGTTATCTGAACTATGCAGGTGAAATTTGTTTTTTTTTCGCACAGTTTAATAAATGGTAGACAAAATCTCTCTGGAAGCAATCGCAGCGGTACTGAAAATAAACCAAAATGCCACTCGCACGAAAAGTTTTAATCTGATTGGCTAAATGACAAATTGACAAAGTTCAGAGATTCTTCTACCTAGGAAGCTACATATACAGTAATAGTTGGGGCTGGCAGGACATCCAATGTAGACTCTCCAGAGCGAAGCAAGCCTTGGGAGCCCTAAACCAACTCTGTGATTGTCTTATTAGATTCTGCATACAAATGCAAAATCAATTCTGTTTCCTGGCAGTGGAAGCTTAAATGTCTCCGTCGTCAATCCTCAGTATTTCTAAATCTTCACCGATCGGAGCGCTTCACACATTATTTGAGTACCTAGCCAAACCCTATCTCCTACAACGATCTGTAATATATAGCCACCCAATTTCAGTTGCTGAAGAGATTCCTTGAAGAACAAAAAGATGGCCTGGTCACAGTTTTTGGAAATCAGGAAATTATATCACACGAAAATACTTGACTACAACTCGAAAGGAAGCCGAAGGCTGGAACAAACTTTTGAAAAAGAGTCGAGTTTGACCTTTACAGATATTTGAAGAGTAGAAACGAAATAAAACAGTATTATACCATAAATGCAAATGGAATTAATTTAATCAGCCTCATTTTCCTTTTAGGAATTAAATGCATTAAACACATATGTTTATATTTAAGCTTATGGTAAATAATAATTTTTCTAAAGCAGCATCCTTATATGGTAAAATTTAGGAATTAAAAATACCTTGGTATGGAAAAAACAATGATTTACAATTTTTTTTTATTAGACAGTGCATTGTAAAAATATCCTACTTCCGAAAACTGGAAATAGATAAGGGATGCAAATCTCATAACATACTTTCAGGTAAAAATATAATGATGCATACATGTTTTTTATACCCTTCATATTATGATAAGGGTATATATCAGTTTGTCGTTCCATTTGCAATTTTTTTATTACCCACTTGTGACCCCATAAAATATATATTTAATCTGAATATGTCAAAAAAGGAATTTGATGTAGCCATTTCCGTCTGTGTGTCTGCTAAAATCAAATTTCCCAAGCCAAATTAAGTCACGGAAAAGCAATCTTTTGGTATAAGACAATAAGAAACATTCCTGAGACAATTGCTATTAAAAATCAGCAAAATTAGTTCCTTATTCACAAAAATTTGAGAGAAATACAAAATAATATCTCAGTAAATACAGCCACTCTTTTAACAAAACTTTGGACGGATACTTTCAAAATTGGGACCTAAATTGGGGAAATTTTTTTCGGATAGGAACATGGGAAGTAGTATTTATTGTTCAAGTTTTATGACCAATGAGAAAGGTATATAAGATACGGCACATCCAATTATGTATGTAGCCCTCTTAATTGTTCTAAGAAAATTTTTTTCTGCCAATCAGTTGTCAAACTTTTTTTCCCCCATTAAGGGGTTGATTCGGATATTACTATGATCCAATGAGACTTTAATAAATCAAAATAATTGCTTAAAATTGCAAATAATTGCTCGAAGATTTGCTGTAACCAGAATAGATTTTTTTAGATGTTTGCAAAGAAAATTTTAAAACTTTTTTAAAGGGTATATTAGTGAGAGGCTTGTAGCCTTTTTATTTATTTTAAGTAAATTATTTCATAAAAAAAAACTTTTTTTCAATCTGACTGCATGATGATGTTAATTTTTTGTGAACATTTGCACTGCAAATTTATTTGTGTGATTTCTGCTATTTGTTGTTCATTTTGTTGCTTGTAGCTTGTCAACAGATAAACAACAATCATAAAAATAACCATAATAATATTAATCATTATAACGTTGTAATATGACTTTTAACAGGTCCTAGTTGTTGTTATTACTTTTATGTATGAGCTTGCGATCTTTATAGTGCATACTTATAACTAGTTTTTATTTTTATTATATTTGACAAATCTGAAAAGTAAAAAAAATTAATTTTAAAATAATTTTTCTTCTCTCTGTTGTTCATTATATGATAACTAGGCTACATAAATGGGATTTTATTTATAAGAATTTTTTACATTCTGTTTTTAATTTTTTTTGCCACTAGCGTTAACTAATAGACAACAGCTTTGACAGTTGTCCTTAGCTAAAGAACTAGGACTTTTTTAATTGCCATAACACATAGAAAATAAATCTGACAATTATATTTGAGTCATGCGGTGCAGTTAAACAATGATTGTTAAAAGTTATGTATGTTTTAGATATTTTATATTTTATTTATATTTTAAAAATTAAAAAATTATGACACAGATTTAAATATGTTATCAAATAAAGGCTAAATAGTTATAAGTGTAATAAAGTAGGTGCATTAAGCTGTTTATTTTAAATTTTTTGAGAACATATTTTGTGATATTGAAATTTGCACTGCAATGTTATTTATGTGATTTCTGCTATTTGTTGTTCATTTTGTTGCTTGTCAACAGATAAAAAAACAATCATAAAAATAATCGTGGTAATTTTAATCATTATAACGTTGTAATATGACTTTTAACAAGTTCTAGTTGTTGTTATTCCTTTTATGTATGTGTTTGCGATCTTTCCAGTGCATGGCTTTAATTTTATTATTTTTGACAAATCTGAAAAGTTAAAAAGAGAATAAATTTAAAAGATTTTTTTCTCTCTGTTGTTCATTATACGATAACTAGGCAACATGAATGGGATTTTATTTATGAGAATTTTTTACATTCTGTTTTTAATTTTTTTGCCACTAGCGTTAACTAATAAACAACAGCTTTGACAGTTGTACTTAGTTAAAGAACTAGGACTTTTTTAATTGCCATAATATATAGTAAATAAATCTGACTATCATATTTGTGTCATGTGGTGCATTTAAAGAATGATTGTTAAAAGTTATGTATGTTTTAGATATTTTAATACCTACTACTGTTTTTTATATTTTAAAACTAAAAAAAATTATGACACAGATTTAAATATGTGAACAACTAAAGACTAAATTGCAAAAAAGTAAGTGGATTTAATTGTTTAGTTTAAATTGTTTGAGAAAATTGTTTTGTCATATTTGAGTTTTCTGTGATAATGTACACGTCATGTTCTCTTTATGAATCCATTTTTTTTTTAAATCAGGAAAAGGCCACGAATGGAGTACGAATAGAGCACAACTAAAAAGTATCCCTTCAAAATTACACTAAATGTCAATAAAAACTAAGCTTGAAATTAATCGGTAAAATAAAGTTAACAAAGGAACAACAATGGGTTCTAAGGCATTAAATTGAAAACTCCGAACTATTTTGTTGTTCATTTAAGGCTAAAATAAGTGGAGTGGGCTCTAGGGGTTTGAAGTCCACTGATCAATTTTTGCACAACATTAAGATCGTTGTTTTGACTCTTATGCTTAAACGGATATGATTCACTTTGTGGTGTTAAGTTGGAAGCCTTTGTTTGTATTCTGTAAAGTTTACATTTCTTAAAGTTTTTTTAAACTATTCATATAGCGTAAAAGGTATATCGTCAGTGGATATGCAAAACTATGTATCTTGATTTTTCAAAATTTTACAGGGGAAGCAAAAATATATTCTAAATTACATACATACATACAAATTACTTGTAAATTTTTAGCCTTTTTTTCTTGCATTCTTTTTAAAGTTTTGAGTTTTTATTTAAAACAAATCGAATCAAAAAAGGTGAGCTAGGGTTTTCTTTATTTATTCTACGACATATTCTTCATCTTTAAAAATATTATGCTTGATTTCACCATGTCCATCTGTCTAGTCATTTTAAATAACTTTTGGCAGCCAAGTCACCCTTAGGGTCAAAGTTTTGGTTTTAAATTTGAAATTCCTCTTAGCAGGACACTCTTTTTAATCGGAGAATTTGGAAAACTGTCCTATTTAAGTATCTCGGAAACTGAAATAATAATCAACTTCAAATCTGCTGCAGGTTAATTTTATTATAATTTCTAGGCTAAGAAAGAAAAAATTTAAATTAACAAGAGAGTTTTAAGATTCCATACTATACGTATAGCAGGATGTCATTTAAGAAAAAGGTTCAGGTTACTTGGTCGGCAAGTTTTGCAAATCTGCAGAGGGAGATAAAAAAATGTATTTCTTCTACATAGAAGGATTTGCGAGAATGCAAAGTTAAAAAAAAAAAATCCCATAAATGTCTGACTGGTAGAATAGGCCACTTAGATTTACCGGAGCACGCTACCATTGCGGCCTCATACCAAAGAAAAATTTTTTAAATTTTAAGAATTTGGAAAAAATTCTTCGACAAGAGCTTAATGAGTTGTAGTTCAGTTTTTGTTTGGTTAATAGGCCTTATTTCCATACCTTATCTTATGTTTGAGAGATTTCAACGAAAAACGGAGAAAGCAATTTTGCTTATCAGAAACTTTTCTTATACTCTGCGACAATCTGTGCCCTGCAAACGACTGGAAAAAGTTGAAAAAGTTCCGGGAACAATTTTCACATAGCCCGTATCAGACTAATGGGCCTGAGACCCAACCTTTGTCTTATTCCTAGGAATAATCTTTGCTGAGAAAGTTTGCCATATTTTCGCGTTGTGTTCAAGCCGCAATATTGCGTGTTATTAAAAACGACAATGTAAGGGAAGCTGAATTATAGAGAACAAAAAAAAAAAAAGAAATGAGGTACAGGATGAAATAGACAAATGCCTGTAATTTTAACAAATAAATATCTAAGTGTGCCTTGGTCACCTAGATATTCTTTTAAACATAAAGCTTGGGTTAAATATTACTCTCTCTTTTATTAACACAGTTTCTTTGGTATCAACTTCTTTAAATAATGAAATATTATATGCAATTGGGCTTGACTTTTACTGAGAGATGACCTAAAATTTTTCTTTCTGATAAGCCTTTACGCTTAAAACAATAAATAATTTTTGTGTTCTTTTAAGCATTTTTTAGATACCTGATGTTGAAATCTTAATTAAAAAATCCCATAAATTTTTATCTCTTTTTTATAGCCTGACAATCTTGCAGATGTTTTCTTTCTTGTATCACAATACTTTCCAATTTTAGCAACTGTACACCTATGAGTACTTTATTATGTTTTTTTTGATTCTTGATGAATGCACAATTTGCATTATATTGCACAATAACAAAAAAGCAAACAAATTAATATTTTCACATAAATTTATTTCTGATTTAAAGAAACACACGCAGGGATATACATAAGAGCAATTTAAAGGATTATTTTAATGTTCAATCCTGTCCTCATGCAACAAAAATTGATGAAGGATAAACATAACATGTTGAATGTTGACTTTAAAACTTTAGTTTGTGTATATGTGGCTGTATGCACACATTTTTCGATTATTGTGAAGTAAGTGTATGTACATGGCTATGTATGTGTGTTGTTATTGTGTGTTATAAAAGTAAACTATTTTTGTTTTTAAAAAAACAGTTTATTATTCTCCAGAGAAGAATAACATCAATCTCAACTATATATTAAAATTTGTGAATGATTTTATAGAAGTGCAGAACATAAGTAATGACTTTAAGTCTATGTTTTATATAAAGGCGACAAATGACGTTACAGAAAGAAGTTTAAACAATTTTTGAAAATTTTTTTGTTATGTTTGTTTAATTTACAAATCCTTTTGAATTGTGGTGAAAAAATTTTGTTGGTCAAAAAATCAAAAACCTATATAAAAAAATATCAAGTATATCTCTTGTTCAAAAAGTAATAATTTTTCAAAAAGTAATAATTAGTTTCGAACAATTTCCAAATTTTATTCAAGATTTAATCTCTATTGTCTTATTTTATTTTTAAAGTTTGTTAAAGGTTATGTTTGTCAATAAGAATTTCATTAGTTTTTTTATAAAACCATCAAAAGAACCCGACCAAATTCTTGAATAACCTCAAAAATATTTTCTGCCTTTATAAGGCAACTTTTTTAAACTTATTGAGAATTATTATTAACACAGAATCAACCAAACTAGCGAGTTTACATTATTTGTGAAGTTTTAAAGTTTTCAATTTAAAGTTTTAAAAAAATATTAATATTTACAAGAAAATTAGTTTTTTTCTCTTAAACAAATAAAATATAAAATTTTAAAAATTTCTAACTGTGAATTTAAAGTACATTTTCTAAGAAGTTTTTATTGCTAAATTAAACAATATGGGAAATTTACAAGGAGTTCTGCTATATCTTATTGTCATAATGTTATAAAATTTCAAGAAATTGGACACTCAGCGCAGGTAAATGTAGAAATGTTCTAACAATTTTATAGACATACCATACGAAGTGGTATTTTTTAGAACTATTTTTGTTTGAAAGACAACAACAATATTTTTAAGCCATTGTGAATTTTTATAACATTATAACAATAGGACATAACATTTTGTGAGTTCCCTAATATTAATAATAAAAATCAATGTATATAATGTAAATACATACATGCGTGGAAACAAGCACACATATGGGCATATTCATTTAACATCGGCCTTAGGATGAAAATAACAATTGATTGGTGTCATAAATTTAACAATAGAGTAAGAAAATTTGTGGATGCCAATATGTTTGCAAATTTTATTTACTACTTGTGAAACTTTTTATTTTATTTCGCAATAAATTTTGTATAAAAATGAAAATGTGAAATTATTTAAAAAAAGGGTTTATTAAAAATAACTTAAAGAAATGCCACAAGTTTTTTAAACCTTTAGTAACAATATAAGTAGGTATGTGGTACAAATAGATATAAGAAAAAAAAACAATTTCAATTTATATCACTACAAAATATTTGGTAAGAATTTTGTTAACGAAATTTAAACTGTTTGTTTAAGGAACATTTATTTTGATCAGATTCTAACTTTAGCTTGTCTTAGTTTATTTAACTATTTAACAAAGGCAGAATTTTTGTAAAATAATTTTTCTTTATTAGGCTTTAAGCTTAATTATATTCCTGCGGTATATGTGTGGCAAATGTCTGCGTACTTGTCCTGTTTTATAAATACATATATTCGAAATAGGTAGAATAGGATTAAAAGCATCAAGTGCCAAAGAAGGGGGTAAATGGATTAAGTTAGAACCGGTTATGAGCAGTTACCTAATGCCAAACTTATTGACTCTTTCAATTACAACGCATGTATAAGAACAAGTCCTAACCCTTAGGAACACCTTACGTTTGTCGTTTTAAAAAAGTCCCATTCCCGGCAAGATATACGTAAAGCCAAGCGATAAATTTACACTTTTGAAACCTGCAACATTTTAAACCTGCAACATTGTAAACTTCTGCTTTGTAACTTATTTTTAAAAACCAATTGAGGGCTACGGGGTAAAATTATGGGGTATTGCTTCCGCCTTCAAAAACGAAAAAATTCAACGCCGTAAAAACCAAATTTTTTTAAAGATAAGTGGTGCTCTTTGGTATGTTAAAATGAATAACAGGCACACTGATCTACAATTTTCACTAGTAAAATATTAAATACTTAACTTCTTGGGCATGCAATAAAAAAAGTTTAAGACTCATTAAAATCCGCTCTCCCTAAACATTTTGCAAAATGAAAAACACACTGGTGAGCCAGCGGACTTGGAATGTTATAAGTTAAATTTGTGTCATCTTTTCATCTATATGTGAATTCCACGTGAGGCTGGGATCAAGGTGAATGCAAAGATACTTCGTTTTAAATCGTTAAAGCACTATAAGGTTATAAATAAGAATTGGAGAGCATGCTGGTATATTTTTTTCATTAGGTTTTATTTCCCATAACTTTTCGTATTTCTCTACTTGGGTTAGGTGATGTTGCAGTTGGTTCTAGGTATTTGTAGAAAATGTCAACGTGTCAACGTGCGTGTACGTTTGCGTATCTGTTGGTTTGCGTATCTGCTGTGTTAAGCAAGAACAGAATTGGACCTTGTATACTCCATTAAGGTACAACAGGACCTATTGATTGAGATCAACTTGTTCGGTTTCTGTCTTTGATAATAAATTGTCGACCGATTATATACACTTTTCTAATAGGATTAAAATATTGGCTGAAAAGTTAAATTTCAGTTTGTTTAACAGACCTTCATGCCATATTTTATCGAAAATTTAAGAGACATCAACCAAGTACTACTTTTTCTCAAAGGCTTTTCTTATAACCTGTACCAATCTGTAAATTTGTTCGTTGGTAATATATTGTCTTTTTGAGTCAAGATGGTGATATGGAATGCTTGGTTGGTAACAAACATATAGGCTTATAAGACTCCAGACCTTAAAATCGTCTTTATTAAGGCATATTTTCATATTTTTTAGTAATTTTCAAGTCGTATTATGCTGTTAAAAATAAAAAAATATTTTTTTGCTGAACAAGGAAGCTATTAACACTTTGTTGTTAATTTTATCATCGCCGGGAGCTTCTATATCATTTACGTTACTGATAGCCTCTACAACATCTGCAGACTGAAAACGTATTTCTATAGGACGTCTGGCAAGAACAGACGGTAAGTCTCCCAAGTCCAAGTCTCCCGAAAGTGAATACGTTCTTTAAATGACTTGCAAGCAGATCGCACTTTTCTTCGTCATTTCTAGCCCTGCCCCCCTGTTCTGTAACTGGCGAGAAGTTTTCGCAGCGAGAAAATTTTATTTATTGTCATAGTCTTCCGATTATTAACAGTGTGACTTAGATAATACATAAACTCTCATTATACAACGTTACAAGTAAAAATAATTAGGTTTATGGTGTTCATCCTGTCTTTTACATGGCGACTATAAACTTTTCGATGCGAGAAGTTCTCACTAAAGTTACAGAACACAGGCACTGGATCCTTTCAGATTACGTCGTGGTGGTTTTTCGATAAAAAGTTCCTGGGATATACCTTTTAATACACTGAAATCTTTTAGCTCTGTAATTTTCTTTAGTCAGTTGGCCAATAGGTTGGTTAACCAGATGAAATATTATAAAGAGTCCATTTCAGACACGGAATCATACAAGAATTGACATCTTTTAATAAGATTAAGTAACATTTAAACTTTACTTACAAGCCATATCTCAATGCGTAATTATATATGCAAAAAATAAAAACTTATTTCACGGTTTTGTTGTTCGTTCAATTACCGGTTTTCAGAAGGTAGAATCTTAATTTAATTTAACAAATACAAAAACGTTTGTCTGGAAAATTTTCTACAGAACCACAAGAAATCAACAAAACTTATGATTGACTGATAAACTCATTGTTAAAAAAGTTTAAGATTTTTTACTAATTTACTCAGGTATTTATACAAAAATGGAAATTTTAATTCACAAATACACGGATAAAATTTAAAAAAAACTGTCCTTAATACTAACTTGGTCAGTCAAATAAAATTAAAGACAATAAATTTTTTTAAATCAGATGAATTTAAACCATACAACTTTTAAAAATACTTTAAATAAATAAAAAAATTTAAATTGAATTGAATTAAGAAAAGTGTTTTTAACACTCTTCTAAAAAATAAAGCTTAAATTTTTTAAATGAATAAAAAAACTTATTAAAGAACATGTTTTAAAAATAATTTATTTATAAATAGGAAACAAACAAAGAAAATACATTAATGCCGAAAAAAAGCAAAAAAAAACAAATTAATATATAATGTTAATAAATGAAAACAACGTGGAACAGGTGCAGCTATTCAAAACACGTACTTTTTAAGATGAAATTTACGTTCTGCACGTAAATGTCTGCGTTTGATTAGCTTTATAACTTAATGTTTTTGTTTATATTGAATCACTTACACCTGACAATTGTACTGTCTGTCTGTCTGTCATGTGACTAATAAATGTTTAAGTATGAAATTCGTGCATATGTACATTGTTTCCCTAAAATTCATACATACACTCATACACAAAGGGAATATTTAAAGTAAATCTGGCACAGCCTGTCCCATATTATGCGCATTTGTTTTTGTTTGAAAACAAAATTTTTGCCAGTAAATTTTTGGTATTTGTATGTTTAATAACTTTTTATTATTTCATAATTAAAAAAAGTTTGAAATTTTTAAATTAATGAAAACCTGCGACTCAATTTAAATATTGTATATTCATACATGTGTATATATACACACTGGATTGTATCAGACCGTTTATAGTAGCTTCGCCTTTTAATATAATAAATTCCTTGATGCAAATTTCGCAAAAAATGTCATATCATTGCCATTATTTTTTTTTTACTTTTCTTTCGTTACATAATAAGTTTTTGGCTTCAACTAAATTTTTTAAATTGTGACAAGCTATCATTATTACACTCCAATAAATTATATATGTAAAATCGACAGGAAATGCTACTTTAAGTAATCGGATATTTATTTAACCCTTATGTCTACAACCGCATACCCGAGTAAGTTTCAGTTTTCAATTCGATATAACTTCGCACCCTGGTAAGATATCGGTTTGAAATTTTTAATATGCTACTAAAATATTGTTTTTTAACTTCTAAAAATTAATTTAAAAAAAAATTTTTTTAAGGGGAAAATCTATGAGCCGTTTTTGAAACATACCTCTTAAACATACAAAAGACTTACCTGGGTAGGTACTAAAGATTCATGATTTTTTTTAATGTACCAAAATATATTGGTTTTTTATTTTGAAAAAATTTCGTTTTATAGTTTTATTTTATTTGTACAAAAAAAGACTAGAACATTTTTAAAAAGTTTTCATACTTTTTTTTAGTTTGAGAATACATTACAAATAGTAATATCCTCTGAATGTTGAGCACCTAGCTTTTGACATTTTTGCAAGATTTTCTTGTTGGTCTCGTTTTTTCACCAACATAACGATTTTTATAATACTTAGGTCTTCCGGAATGATCTCGTTCTTCTGCAGGACGAACTGCGTAGTTTTCTGATATCACTGGATAGCGAAAATACTTTTTTCATTTCTTGAGGATTGTGTGAGCAGCGTTCAATTTACTACATAGTTCACTCAGCTGTTGGAAAAATATTTTTCTACAATTTGTTGATACCTTTAGATGCGGGTTATTTTCAGTATATATAATATAACTGCAAATGCTACCACCTCAAGAATAATAAAAAAAAATGCCAAAGGTCATCTATCAGTTATTCTCTTTATTGTGTATTCTTCTAGACATTTGTCCATATTATAAGCTCCACCTTTGTTTTTATTGTAATGCAATATTAATATTGGTTTACTTTTTGGACCTTGAATATCACTGCTGTAGTGAGTTGAGACAAGCACAACCGATTTGTTTTTTTTTTTTTTTTTGGAATTTGGGAGCACGTACTAATATTATTTCTGAATGCTAAAATTGATAGCTCAACTACTCTTCCTTTTGGGGTTGAGAACTCAGCTGGAACAAATATTCGGAGTTTCCTTACTGTTTCTAATAATGATAAATTGTGGTCTAACATTAACGTAAAAGTCAAGCCGAAACTTGTAAAATTTGTAACAAATGACGTTTTGACTTCCTTGAAAGAGATTACAAATCTTTAGCAACTCGTTCGCTTTGATTTTTTTTCTCTTTCCCCAGAAGGCGCCAAGCCAGTAGATTGCCCTCTGAGTAGATAAGAAGTATAAGCGACGTTATTTGTCATGTAAAGGGTTGCAGTTAACTTAAACTGGCGATTAAAACATGAAACAAACGATATGTCAAAGAAATCCCTTACCAAACAGCTATGCTTACCCGGGTATGATGGTTGTATGTTTGACGAAAAATTTTTGGTTGTAGACATAAAGGTTAAAAACCTTCCAACAATAAAAGTTGGGCCAAAAGATATCACCCTATTGGAGGATGCTCTTATTTTGCAAATGACGGCTAATGTCAAATATGGTTTGACATATGTGAATAAGCCAGATTTGGAATACAAGAGAACAAGCCATGGAGTGAAAACACTCCGAGCCGGTAGAGCAACCAATTGGTACGGCGCCCATTTAGCAGATATCATCTTCTCGACTTCATTTTTCTCAAATAACATTCAAAATGTTTAAAATAAGCATAATCAAAATACAAAATCGAAGTTCATTTAGAAAAATATGAGAGCCAAACAACATCGGATGACTTCTTTTGGCCCAACTTGCATTTTCATTCAAATTAACACGATTGTATATTTAAATTCCGACACCTAAAAATTAACTTGCAAAAACTTCTAAAACTAGATTTTCTATCATATACAGCAAAGAACAAAGTAATTTATTAACTTCAACTAAAATTAGTATATTCGTGCAATTGTACAGCTTTGAATAACTCTTTAAACCAGTTGAAAAATTGTTATATGAAAATTTAACTGTTTTTTCATTAAAAAAAACACTTTAGGGAATACATATTTCTTAACAACCTACAGTCAGTTATTGTTATAATTTTTTAATTGTACATGCCCAGTAGATCAGCGGTAACTGCCAGAGTCTAGCAGTCTGAGGGTTAAAGGTTTAACTCAATCCAGAAATCCCGGTTAGTTTGCTTCAATCAAATTGTTCTTTTTTTCTTACCCTTCTTTAATTTTCTTTCTTCTTCTATCTGCTTTCCCAAGTAAAAAAAAAGACCAAGTCAAGGAGATCCAAGTAATATGTATACTTTCATTTAACGGCTGCCTTACCTAACTTACGTACCTAGTTGGCGATTTATAGCAACCAAAGTGAGTAATTGACAGAACTTAGAAAGGATTTCAAGCATATCGGTCTTCTGCGCTTCTTCTCCGGTTACTCAGTTTTTTTGACTCACGTCCTATATAAGAAAGAATTTTAATATGGAAATATTCTTTTTGGAAACACTGTTGTCTTCAGATGCAACCAGTGGAGATGATATTTAGTAAAATGAAAAAGCTCAATTTTAGTCTGACACTAGCTAGACAAAGAAACGTGAAGAAATTAAAAAATTATTTTTACAAAAACTTTAGTGACTTTTTACCAACAATTATGTATTAGCTTTTAGTCATTTTGATATTGCCTTAAGATAATTATTTACTAGTGACTAAGAAGGATATGATGGATTTAAGGTATCTTTTGGTTTTTTTAACAGGGTACACTAATATTGGTAGTATCAAGGCAAACTTCGCCTTTTGCATTTCCTCTTTAAGCTTAATAAAGCAAATTTCAAAAAAAATTTGGTTTTCAAACAAAATTAATAAATCTCTTCACAAATTTCAAAAAAATTCAAAAAGGATTGAGAATCAGTTTGGGTCTTAACAAGACCTGTAAAAGTGTATCCTGCTATCTAATATTTTATTGGCTTGTTTTTTTTTTTTTGTAAAAAACTTCTATAAAGTTAGTTTGACATTTTGTTATATATATATATATATATATATATAAAATATAATTTTTTACCCTTTTCTTTAAGACAACAACTGAACCACCGACCAACTGAATAAATTTTACACATGAATGTTTGCACATATATCAATATTCACTTTCTCATAATTACTCACACATATTTAAGGTGTATTGACACTCTAAAGGAAATTGTAAACCGATACACAAACATACAAATTTAATATAAACAAGTCAAAATTTATGACAAGACAACCCATCAGGGGAAAACTTGTTGGTAGACATTTATGTTGGTGATCCAAATCAAAATTTAAATAAATTTTTATATAATGACATGAAGATACTTTAAAGGGTTTCCTTTTAAGGTGTGTACGTGGAAGTCAATGCAAACAAGTTGGTTCATTGAAATGTTAAATTCAAAAATGTAAAAGTACACATCATCAGGGTTAAAAAATCAATATTGAGAAAAAAAATATACAGAAATATATAAAACTTTTAAAGCGTGAACAATTTTAATTTAAAAAAAGCATAAAAATTTGTTTTAGTATCGATTTAAGTTAATAGCAAAAATGTTCTAATAATTTTTAAAATAAATATTTTTATACAGTTACTGTTATAATATAAGTCTTTAATATTTACCTTTTTTTTAATAGGTAAATGGTAGTTTAAATAATATTTTATATTTATTTTTGATTTACATATATTTTACAATTTTTTCATAAATTTGATGTGCATCAATAAACTTCATGCACACGTCCATACATACATATATGCATGTGTATATACTTGATTGCAGACATAAATGTTAGCTAAATATAAACACTTTCCTTCTCGTCACAAATTTATCAAATGTACACTTCTTTAAGCACACATGCATACAGCATATACAAGGTGGGCCTAAAGGAGTCACCCGATGTTGTTTGGCTCTTATTTTTTTCTAAATGAAAAATTTCGATTTCCACATTCTGGGGTGGACTCAACAATCATTATGAAAAATCGCTCTCTTCGGCTTCGAGATTGAGGATGGCTTGGCCGAAGGTTACAAGCATTTGATGATCGACAGGCAGCAGCTGGTGCACTGAATGAACTTTGTTCGGGAACGTGCAGAGATCTTTGACTGAAATTCGCCTTAGGGA
The DNA here is from genome assembly GCA_963583895.1 of Melanophora roralis. Classification (NCBI taxonomy): domain Eukaryota; kingdom Metazoa; phylum Arthropoda; class Insecta; order Diptera; family Rhinophoridae; genus Melanophora; species Melanophora roralis. The sequence goes on from CAUZWR010000067.1 coordinate 27,265, forward strand.
CGACAGGCTGATGGCTAATTGCGAGGCGTCTGGTCGATGTTTCTGGTGACAGCTCGACGTCCTTCCTAACAGCGGCGATATTCCGAGGCCGGTCACTTTTGGCAGCGTCTTGTGTGGTCCCGTACTTTTCAAGGTTTGTGACCAAACGGTGCAGTGTTTGTGCAGTCGGTGCTGGACAACCGGGGAATGCGCCAACACTACAGACGAATTGTAAGGCAAACAAAATAAACACGATTAGTCCACGTTCTTAGCAAGTGTATCGCTCCAGTGCTCATTCAATCGTTTTCTATATCTGTTTGGTTCACAAATATGAAAACAGATTTGACATTGGCTGCCATTTGTCAAAATAGAAGAATCTTTCAAAAGTCTGATTTCTTTTAGTCCACCTTGTACATGTACATACATATACATACCCTGTCGGACATTTAGTTAGCCTTAAACTAACTTTGAGCTTTTTATTTCGCAGTGGTGAGTTACACTTGGATTGCTTTTTAAATTTATCAAGTAAAACTTTTCACATTATAAAGTCCTAGGAGGTTGTCCGCCTCTACTTTAAGGGTTTCTTCTGAATAATTTTACAGTCAGCTTTGTAGTTTGTTAACAAATTTTTAATTTTAAGAGAGTTATTTTTATAGTTGACTACTGTAGGTCCGACAGGGTATGTACAATATACAACCTTGTGAAACAGAATGAGAGAAAACTGCATATAGTTGTTATTGAAGCTATTTTCTGATACTTATGATTAAATCACGTTTTGTTGTAAAATGAAAAGTTTTATAGGCATAAATGTATACGGTAGATAAATGATATCAAGATACTTTTGTACACATATACATCTGGTATAAAATCAAATGCCAATTTGAAGGAAATTTTAAACCATAAAAATCATCACGTATGACATAAACTAAAAGTATTTGCTTTTCATTTTTGATTTTTAAGTGTTAAATAGAATCACAATCATCATCTTCATCAGCATTAAACAACGTTAAGATATATAAATACAGCTACACAGACTTGAAGTAAGTAAAATAGATCTATGTGCATATGTATTTGTGGCAAATATATAAAAGTGCTTAAGTCGGCTTAAGCATATGTTTAAATATTTGGTATAACTTTTATTTTTTGCTAAAATACTTTATAATTATTATTTTACAAATTTGTTTTTGTAGGTAACTAGTTTAAATAAATATATTTGTTTTAAAAAAAATACCGAAAGAGTTCCTTAACTTTTCTCTTAAACTATAAAAATATTAAACTTAAGCACTTTTTCTTTATTACCATAAAAATTATTATATCCTTTAAGCAAACATACTCATTTAATAAAAGTTTCCAATATTTTAAGGATTTGAGATGCCATTTCTAAAAAGACATTAAAAATGGTCTGTGTTTGTGTTAAGTGTTTATTTTTAAATGCTCTTTTTCTTGTTGAAACAATTAATATTGTTATTTTAAAACAATGCAATAAAATGAAAGATGATAATAATAGTTATTTAAGATGTGATTGTTGAATATATATATAAGTGTATAAACATAAAATGCAGTTTTTTGGCAAAAGCATGGCTTATGTAGCTGTTTTTTTTTTGTTTTTGAAAGAGCAGGGCTTGTAAAATCCCAAAATCTTGAACCATTTTTTTTAGTTTTCTTTATGGTAGAAAACCAAGTAACAGTAGTAACAGTGCTACATTTAGTTACGCTGATTCAGCACACCTAGTATATTGGTCTTTTGCTTTTTCCAGTCAATCCTTTTGTATTAAAAGACGTAAAAAAATTTGAATTAGTTCTGGTAATTTTTCGCTTAATTTGGAAACTTTGGAACTATTAAGGCTATAAACTACTTAATAACTCATTTTCGCCTTGATTTCCTGCACTTGTTCTCCAATTTCTTATACAAAGTGTCTCCGTCAACCTTATCCTTCCATCAGAGTTTTTGACTTCCCCTGCTGTGTGAAAGTGTTAAACTTTGATACACCTAACTATGTTTTATACATTATACATTTCGCGGTTCGTATGGGACCAGTATTTTCTGCAGTTATAAACGTAATACATATTGTGTCTTTTTCTTTTTGCATTTTTTGAATTTAGAAATATGTAAATTAAACGTTATTCACTCAAATATGGACAGAAGTCATTCACGTTAATAAAGAGTAAATTTTTACATTTTTTTACTTTTTTAGGGGTTTTTAGATTATCGGTCTAGAAATATCAAATTATGGACTATATAAATGTGTTAAAAGTAATTTAGGAAACAAAGTAATTATTAAATTTTTTAATTTTTTTTTGTTTTTGTTTTTGAGATAATCAGTTGAAAATGCGAAACTATTAACCACTTACGCATAAAGAAATTAAAAAATCAACTGAGTGGACAAGAATGACCTTTTTGCATATTTATTACATAATTTTTTTTTAGATTATTTAACAAAATATATGAAACTTTGGACTATTCACTAAAAAGAGGTTTAAAGACAACTTAGAGTGCATTTACATTTACCCCGTAAACAGGTTATAAGTTATTTATGGTGTTAAACTAGTTTGGAGAAACGCATTTATCCATACAAATCATAAACATGTTTATAACATGTTTCTGCAATAAACTAGTTTCAAATTACAGTTTTTGTTAACGAAACTCTATTTTTTTAATATTTTTCTGGCATTTGTCCAAGGTGCATGTATCAGGTGGCCTTAGTTAATCAGCTTAGTAACGGTATTTCGTTTTTTTTTCTTCATATATTTTATTATTGAATTTTCGCTTAAACGAACTAACAATAAGTATTCAACTCTTAAAACTAAGTTATTAATATTAGTCCAGTCAGTACCACACTAAAATTTAAGTTCTCACAATAAAGATAACTAATTTCAAAAGTTTCAATTAAGAGCAATAGTATCGCTTCTTTTTAGGCGGGTGTGCCCACTATGCTGCAGGATGCTTCGGGCGAGCGGATTTGGATGTGTTTCCAACTTATTTAAATACTTGTCCACATATTTCAGGATTTCACTTTTTACTAGTGGAACTTCTAGATCCTTGTGGAAGTTGCTGTTTTTGACATACCACGGAGCACCAGTTATCATTCTCAGAATTTTGTTTTGACGACGTTGTATTTTTTCTATGTTAGAGGAGGAATCAGTGCCCCATAATTGTATACCGTAGCGCCAAATTGGTTTTTAAATTTCGTTATTTAAATAAGAAATTCTGTTTATGTTTATGTATTTTTTTCTTTTTAACAAACAAGCAACTACTATTCTCAGAAATGCTCAAAAAGAATAAGAAAGAATTTGTGAGCTTTTGTTATCTGCCTTTTGACATTCTTATGACTATTTAGTTGCTTTATAGAACCGCTCCCACCTGATGCATGCACCTTGCATTTATCGGTACAAAAAACAAAACAACAAAACACAAAATAAGTAAAATAAATTAATTGATAAAAAACGGTATTTTTTTTGATGAATCAAGAATGAATGATTTGTGAAAGATACATTAAAAACATTTTTTTTTCGTAATAACGTCCATATTTTTATTAAAATTTATAATATTATTGTCAACCGTTTTATGACTTGTCGAACATAAACAACTTAAATAGTCTATATGCTGATTTAAACGGTATAGTTTATGAAAGAAGTTTAATATCATAAACTTGTTTTAAATTTACAAGTGTAAATGCACTATTATTGAAATAAAAGACCTTTTTGGACACTTTTGATACTAATTAGCAGTTTTTGAAATAATACGTCTAGACACTTGAAATTAAGAAATGGATAGTTAAATAATTAAAGTACTTTTGACATTTATCGTACTTATTAAAATTTTTTTAACTAACGGAACTGCTGGCATTATATTTAGTTCTATTGGTAATTTTTCAGCCAGAAAGTAAAAGTTATCAAAAGCTATAAACCCAATTAATGAATATATATCATAAAATATTATTCGTTTAAGGTTATAACTATCTACCTTGCATATGGCTTTAAATACTTTTCGGTTTAAAAAAAATATGTTTAACCATCTTTAGAAAATAAAATCAACCAGAAATAATTCGGCAGCAGATTTCCATTTGATGTTTTTTTAACCATAGAGCGGTAAAAGGTTTGTTCTATGTGTGTGACAAATTTTTACTTCCTTTTTTATTTCATTATTATTACTATGATTTCTCCTAAACTATTTGTATGCTAAGAAACTAGTGCCACAATCACCAAGATAAGTACTTACAACTGCTTGAAAAATACTTATTTTCTTATTGTTATTTTAGTTTGTTGTTTTGCAATTTTTCTAGCAGTTTTTATGTTCCATTACTTCTTTCTACACATTTTTATTTTCTTGTTTGTGCTTTTTAATTTTTCCTTAACATAAAATTGTAAGTAGTAGTATGTATACCATTTGATAAAAGCTAAAGGGGATTGTAATAAACCTTGCAATTTTAAAATAAAAATAAAGAGGAAAGTTTACAAAGCCTCTAAAACTTTGAAATTAAATTATTCAAATTTGTTTTCCCTTAATGTAATAGGACATTGCTAAAAATAAGCATAAACCTACAACTTAATTTTAAATTTTCTCGACCCTCGCTTTGCACTTTGCACAAAGTATCATACCTGCTATTTTGTAAACGAGTAATAAAAGCTGAAACAAAAAAATATTGCTTAAAACAAAAACAAATTATTTTTCTTTTATTTTTATTGTATTATTCTTCTTGTGTGTATGGATATATGTGTGGGTGTATAGTTGTCAGACAACCCACCTTGTATAGAAATCAAATTTCACAGAAAATTACTTTCAACAAAATGCCACCAAGTGTCGCTTGTTTGAAAGCAAAGCAAACTATTTTTTGCATTTGTACACTACATACGTACATACGTATATACATTTACACACCCACATATAAACTTTAACATTTAAATATTTGTTTATAAGTTTATGCGTCAGTGTGTTGCAAAGCATTTAAGTGTAAACAGAAGGAGGTGTAGAATTAAGCATCCGTAAATAGAGAAAAAATAGTTAAAACAAGTGATAAAGCAATCGTCGTTCAAGCCTGACCCTATTTTACCGTACATTTAACGTTATTTTTGAAAGAGTACGAACATATGCTACAAATCGTTCAAAGACATAAATGGGTTTCGTGAGTGGTGTAAGAATGACTTTTAGGTTAACACCTGCTGTGGACATTAAAATCAATAACGCACTGATCTTTTAAAAATTCAGAAGGGTGGTTTATATAAAAAATAGGTCATTTGCTATTTTATGTCAAGAAAGTAACTTATATTGGACATATGGTTAATTATAAACTGATCAAACAGTGTTTAAAAACGGGTGCAATTATGCCTTAAGGGATAGTTATGTAATGACCTGATCTACACCAGCCTTAAGCATCTCACCAAAAATCTTCTCACTAAAAAATCTTTTAAAAACATCCTAACAAATGCGCGCTGTACATACCTCGATTGCAACAATATATGAACTCCCAGCTAGACGGATAAATGAAATAAAAAATTAATTCCCAAACAATAGTTATTGTTTAAGGTGGGCGTCACACTTTATTAGAAACCTAATCCCCTCATAAATTCCTTACCTCATATGTTCTTTGAATATAAAAAAACTGTTTGTTAACACTGGAAATGTTGTATTTAATAGAATAAACAAATAATGCCAAAGAAAAACGATAATACCACATCACCTTGAGTAAAACTTTAGTAAACAAGCACATGCATGCATGTTTATTTTGTTTCAAGGATTTGCAAAGAGAAATTTGTTAAATAAAATTAAGAGCGTCTTTTAATAGAATGATTTCTTTTGGCTCACCTTATTTAATATTTGAGACGAATTTTGATTTTGTTATTTAGGGTTTAGTTAATTTTTAATGAGATTTTATTCTTTGAAAAAAATATATTTTTCATAGATGTTGAAACTTTATTTGAAAAGCTAGTTATTTACCGACACTAGCCGATTAAAGTGCATTTTTTTAACCAGCTGACAATTTGCATAATTAGTACTCTTTAAATGGTAATAATAGTACTTTTAGAGTAAACGTTACGACATTAACTCCACTCACATGTTAATTATGAGAAGCAAACAGAATTTATTCTTCGTGAATTAAGACGAAGTAAAGTATTATCCAAATATACTATGCTCTTTAAAATTGTTTCTTTGTTTACCATTTTGAAACTGATTTTGAAAACTTCTTACTTAAAAAAAAATTTAAGGTATTTTTTTTGGTGGAAAAATGCTGACACATTACTGCATATTTGATATTAATATTTTGGAAAATTTTATTAATAAATTCTGTTCTTCTTGGAAATGTTTGTATCACTCGGCCTAGCCCTTTACTTGGACTTTGTGGACATACGTACTTCGATTTTTATTAAACCCTTTAAAATTCGTTAAAAGAAAATATTTTAAAAAAGTTTCTTCTTAATGTCCTGTCTCTGTAAGGTCGAAACAAAGTCTTTTCACAATAGTTTCATTTAAACTTTATTTTTTTTATCAGTTTTTCTTTATATCTCTTTTATAGATTTCTCTTTAGTCCTTGTTTTTGGTTCATATGCACTTATTTTGTTTCAAGATAAAAGATTTTATGATTACGATTTATGTTCCTTTTGGTGAAAACAAAAACCAATATAAACGAAAATAAAAATTTTGCAAAAAAAATATAAGAAACCAAGTGTGAAAATGTTGGTTAAAAGTGAAAATGGTTTTACATAAAAAATTAAACCAAACGGTTGTTAAAAAATGTTTACTGCACAAAATTACATACACATTTTGGGCTTATGCATACATACATATATAGGTTTACCTGGTATTGATTTCACTTTAACTACAGTTTTTTTGTCGTTTTCCATTTTGGATAAATTTTATTATTTTTACTCCTTGTAAATCCTAAGACCCCAAAAGGAAAAAAAATGTGTTAAATTTTATTTTACTCTCAGCTACCTTTTACACAATTAACCGTTTTATCGTTTAGTACCCACAAAAAATAAAGAGGATAAAAAAAAATATATAAAACCAAAAATCTACAATTTTGTTAAGGTAAATCTCATGTAAAGTAAAATTAATAAAAAAAAGAAATTCCATAATATATTTAACGGCAAGTGTCTGTTTAAGCAGAAAAGCCGTAAATTAGACTTAACCTAGT
>CAUZWR010000068.1:0-70000 GCA_963583895.1 Melanophora roralis
CATTTTTTTCTTGGCAATTGGCTTAGTTTTATTATTATAATTTTTTTCAGAATAATATAAAAAATGTTCTCCCTGCTACACAGAAAGAAAACTCGCTTTCTAAAATAAAGAATTTTATTCTTGAATTGATCCAAAATCTTTTTAAGTACGATCCTTACTTACATTTTCTTAAATCAAGCCTATTCGGATTGCTTCAACAAATCAAGCACAAGAAAACTTAATGTTTTAATATATTATTTTACATTTAAAAACAAAGTGTCTCGGTGGCCTAGAGGTAACGCGCTTGTGCTGCAGTGCAAATATCCCTGGTTTGAATCTCAGCTTCGGTAAATACAAAAAATTAAATTTTTAAATTATAAATTTTAAGTATTTATAAAATAAAAATAAAATATAAAATTCTTCTTCTTTAATAAAGCTCCATAAGTCAAAAAAATGACATTTCACTTTCGAATTAATCCAGTTTACGGCTTAAATCAATGTTTTTCACGCTTACATCAAGTACGGTTCCGAACTTAAATCAATCCTATTTTTGGCTTAATTGTGGCTAAAAGTAAGAAATTCGTACTTGAAAAATTTTACTTGGAGTAAGAAATTTCGTACTTGATTTAAGAAAAACCGTACTCAACGTACTTCTGACACCGCTATGGCTTGATTTAACCGTTAATCGAGCTTTGTATCAAAAATGATACATTTCGTTTTTTTCTTCGACATAACTTCATTTAATGAAATTTTATACGCAAGATGTTTTGAGACTTTGTCAACTTTGTTTTGACCGTTATTTTAAACAATATTAAAAAAATAAAGTCCAAGCAGGCCTTGAGAAATTAAGAAAATTCATAATTCTAGCTATGTATCATTTTTGATACATACTGCATTTTAACTTATTTTGTTCTGGTTTTCATATCAGTAGTGAGGTCGTTTTTAGATTTTTTTCTTTTTGTTTTATAGTAAAATATATACATTTATCTACATGAACTACCATCAGTAGTGCGTATCGAAAATAATGCCTTATCCGCTTTTTTTTACCTTGGAAGAACTTGTGAATGAAGTAATAAATGAAAGTTAAAAGGATGAATATATTTCTGATCTTTTTGTCTCAGCTCCGGATGTTTCTGGTTCTGATTCTGTTAACCCCAAGGTAGAAGAGGATAACAGCTCAGATTCAGATGACAGTATAGACATAGCCCACACCGTAACCCGTCGTTTACTGCGAAACATGGAGCGAGGAACCTTACTCCGTTGGTAGGTTCGGAAGTGCAAATATTTTAAATTTGCACCCATAATGGTAGTGACTATGTGCTTATACATCTTGAAATTAAGATTTTGGTCATGTAGGCATAACAAAATTTGCATCCAGCAGCGTACATAGCATTCGTGACTCATTTCTGCTACTTTTCCCACCGCAAGAAGCCAAAATTGTAATCGATAACTCCAACAAATATGGAAAGCACCTATTTATTTCCAATCACATTGCAATTGACGAAGATATATTTTCTGCTTATTTGGCAGTGTTTTTATACATACAAGCAAGTAACACGATAGTTACATATGCGAAAAAATTTAAATTTTAACGCTTACCAGTTCCAAAAGCGAGACGTTGCATGATTTATCATTAGCAACCCCCTATATGGAAAACCGAAAAAAAGGCCCAATAAATGAACTATAAATGGCATTTATTTTTCTAAGTTTTCAACCCAGAATACAAGAGGTTCAACAAATAATGAAGCTGGCCCATCTAGAAAACAGAAACTCGAAAAACCTTCCAAGAAAAAACGTACAAGATGCCAAAAAAGTGCTACCATTTTGGATAACACAAAAATATGTGGACATCTTCATTCTGTTTCTTCTGTCAAAAACCACGCTGCAATGAAAAGCATGTTAAAAATATTTGCGTAAATTGCATAAACACGACATAAAATTGAATCAGTATTAATAAATGTATATAAACTTTTGAAAAAAATGGCTTTCACTGAAGTATGTATCAAAAACGATACATAGCTAGAATTATGTACTATTTTTAAAGCTCAATCTACGGTTAAGTAAAGTTTTCTTAGAAAATTTTTTGTGTGTAGATAAGGCATATCAAACAGTTACCCTAGGGCAATGCAATGTTTTTTGATTTTCAGTCAGGGGCTGCGGGCTTATGGAGGCCAGTAACGGCAGTTTTGTGTGTTGGCGTGGCCTTTAAAGGAAAAATGAGCCAAGTCGTTCCACAAGCGCTCCAACATCCTTTCCCAAAATTTTTTTTGTAAATCAAAGTCACTTTCTTTCAGTTCTTAAACGATTTGAGTTGTAAGCGGGTGCTCTTAGAAGTCATAGGGAGACTAGTCTTTTCCGTATTGAAAGTCGGCGATTTTCATGCAAACTTCTTTCAACCAGTTCAATGTGTTTGGGAGTCACTGAGAATTGGCTGACCCCCCAACCATGAGATATTCATAGCCGAAACAGTTATACGCGGAATTTCTGCACCCACGAACCAGTTAAATTTACATTCGGTCAATCACGTATTCATCGAATGCCGATATTTAAACAAAATTGTCGACGAGCAATTGCGTATGAGTCATTACTTTTAATAAATGCCTCCACAGCAAACGCGCGATGCTCACTCGACCACTGCAACATCGTGACTGACAAATCCGCACAGTCGATAATCCCCACCGTTTATTACTTTTTTAAACAATCGTATTTAAATATAAATTTGTTACCAGCAACCCTGTATAAATTTAACTACGCAAGTTTTAAGAAACATGTCATTTATACAGTTAACAAGAGTTTTGTTTTAAAATTTTCCTTAAAATATTGAAATTATTATATTTCAGTAACATAAAGTTTGCTTTTAAAAAACTTTTTTTTTAACTTTAAAAATTTTCTTATTCAGATATTTTACTTCTTTGTTTGTTTATTTTTAAAAAACAAAGTGCGTCAGACAACAATTTTTGACTTACGCACACGCCATATTGACATACTTGAAACAAATCAAATTCTTAAGTTTCGCATGTGTATGCAAATAAATAAGCTTCAAAATATATGTATATCTTATAAAGTTAAAATAAACACATAATGATGAATTGTAACTGCGGCATAACGTCTTCTCCATACAATTTGACTTAAAGTCACGCTGCTGAAAGCAGTTGCATATATCTCCACATGCGTACAAGATCCCTACCGCGCATGTTAAAGTCCTTTTAGAATTGTTGATAAATTTTATATTGAAATTTTTCAGAAAAATACGCTTTAACCGAAATTTAGCATTGATTATCAAAAAAAAAAAAAAAAATAGTGGAAAAAGGAGAGGACATGGTCAATTACTATGTAGTTAGCAAATCATAATATTTTCCTTTTTGATCGGTAATGTTGTATGAGTTAAAACAAGTACATATTTCTATACAAAACAATACAAATGTTTTAACTACTACTTCAACGACTTGCAGCACATACAAAGGGTTGTGAGTTGAACATATCTGTGGACTTTTGACAAAATCACTTATTTGAAAAAAGTGAATTTTACAGGAGAGCAGAAAAACTACTTTAACATCGCAAGTACATGCGAAAATTCAATATTGGAAAATAATTCAACTAACTTACTTTATAATTTTAGGTTTTAAAACTTTTAAGATAATAATCACGATGTTTCTTGCGATGTTTAAGTAGTTTTTTTTTGCTCTCCTGTAAAATTCACTTTTTTCAAATAAATGGTTTTGTCAAAAGTCCACAGATATATATTTTTTAAATTAAATTTAAATTAATTTCAATTTTGTTGGCAACTAAATTTTGTTTTTATAAAAATAATGCTGTTTTATTACGATTTTTTGAAAAACATTGAACTTTAAAAGTCTTTTATTTTGATGCCACAGCTGTAACATAAATATAATAAACTGGGTTACAAAAGTGAAAGCTATTTAAGTACAATTATTTTCTTTAAATACTCCTAAGACTAATTGTAAGTGACTACGTAGGAAAAAGTCAAAATAAAAACACAAAGAATGGGAAATACTTAAAGCATTGTTGGATGCTTTTAATAATAATTTTTATTTATTTTCCTTTTGTTTTCCCTTCATTTTTTTTATTCTCTTTTTTGATAAGGGTAATATGTCAAAAATATAAAAAACATATTACGCAAATATATGCATGTTTATGATAAGAAGTATTTGTATAAAATTTTTGCGTACTTGCATGAGAAATTATATAAAAAAAAGTATTTTCTGGTATCGCAGTAAATATATTGTTATGCATAATTGCGTATAAGTTATTAGGAGGGCTTTCACTTAGGTGAATTTAAAAAGTTATTCTTAATCCTAAATATGCCTAAATTATTACTTTTTAATATGACTTTAGAATATTGTCTTTATATATTCAGAAATATTTTTTTGATGTTTTCAAATGCTTAATTTTAAAGGACGAAGCCAGAATGAAGTTCATGGTCATTTGTTATATAAAATCAATGACTTTACTATGATATTCTATACACAGTTAAGTAAGACAAAAGCTAATAACTTCAAAATGATTAATTTCACTCTATATTAAAAGTAATCATTTGCCAATAACTTTTCATTTAAAATAACGTTTGCCAATGAATTTTGCCCTTAAAACTTTAATTTTCACTAACAGAAATATAGACGATTTTTCTACAAGCGTCCTCCTTATCTTAAGTCAGCAAATGTAAATTTTGCCAACGTGTGTATGTGCAAACGTGTTTATTGTTTAAAATGTTAAACAAAGTAAAAATTAATTTTTTGCTTGTTGTCTTTATCAGTGTTATTGTTTTTAAATTTATATTCTTTGTATAATTTTCCCATTTTCCTTTTGTTATTTAAATAATCAAAGCCAACATCTAGAAGGAGATTCAATTTTGTAGAGAACAGAAGGTAAGATATCCTTGTCTTACCGTAATATAACAATTGCTGCTTTCAATTCAAAACACACCTTTAAAAACATAAACACATTATTAAAAGTTAAATTTGAATAGCTGGAGGAGACCATGGAAAATTTATCAGTTGTGATGCAGAGCTGTTTTGATTTTTCTATTAGAATCTTTTTTTTCTTTATCTTACTCTTACATCTTGTACTTACATTTTTTGGTTTAAATAGATTAACGCAAAGAGTGAATGCTTTAAATCTGTTATGACGTCAGAGAAATTTTAAGGCAATCTTTATGCTTTTGAAAGGATTGAAATGTGTTTTCTTGAAGTCCTAAAAGTGTTTATACCTACTGTGAGAAATTTTATCAGCAGGGTTGGGCAGTATTTCAATTACTTTTATTTGAAATACGTATTTGAAATACAAATACGTATTTTGTATTTGTATTTGAAATACCACCTTCTAATGTATTTTGTATTTTGTATTTGAAATACTTATGGTGTCAAAGTACATTTTTCAAAATACATTTTTTTGTTATACAAAAAGTTGTCATTAGCAAAATTGAAAAAAAAAAACAGAATGGAAACTTTGTATTCATTCACGTCTTCGCCTTAGCATGGCACGTTCTTTTGCAGGTCTCACTCATTCAGGTAATACCAAGAGCTAAGCGGATATTTGGAAATGTGAATGTCAAAAAAATTAAATTTTGTATAAAAATTAAATTTTTTTTTAACATTCACACTTTTAAACACAACAAGTTAGATCGCTATATTTGTCTGTGTTGAATCTTATATACCCCGCACATTGGTCTTTTAATATACCCAGCCGAGCTATTTTGTACTGCAAATAATATAATAAAAATACCTTGTGTCAGTTTTAAAGTCAATAGAAAAACTTAACAAAATTTTAACGTCAGTATAGATAATAGAAATAGATTAAGAAGATTTGAGGTCGAGAGTTTTAAAAGTTTTCGACATTATTCGTATTAAAATGTTAATAAAAGTTGATGATTTTTATAGGATTTTCTAGTCCCCCTGCTCCTCTCCAACTTTTTTTTTCCAAAATGTAGGTCTTATCATCGAAATACTTTTTGTAGAACACTAGAAGTCAGTAGCTGTTATAGTTTTCGAAACACAACGTTTTGAAAATTTTTTAAAAATTGTTAATTCGTATAGGAGCTACCCTTACCCCTGTCACAACCTAAATTTTTTTTCTCAAAAGTATAGGCCTTATTGTCCAATTACTTTTTGCAGACCATTTGAAGTCGATTTCTCTTATAGTTTTCGCGATGTAAGGGAGCTACGCCTTCCCCTGCCCCTACCCAAATTTTTTCCCAAAATGTTGGTCTTATCATACAATTACTTTTCATGGAACACTAGAAGTCGATAGCTGTTATAGTTTCCGAGATACAGCGTATCGAAAATTGCATAAAAATTGTTAATTTGTGTGGGAGCTACACCTTCTCCTGCCCCCAACCAAAAAAATTTTGTGGCAAGAATGACTATATTTACTGAGATACATACATAGGGATATATGCACGGATTTTGTCCTAAAAAAATGTATTATGAGTTTTCGTTTATATCTCGGTCAAAAGTAAACCGATTTTGCTAATTTTAAAAAGCGATTGTCTCTAGGGTATTTGCAATAGTTTGACACCAATAACTGGCCGTATCACTTTATTTGACTCCGGAAACTTGATTTCAACCGACGGACATGGCTATATCCACTTTGCAATCTATAAGGATCTAGAATATTTATACTTTATGAGGTCGCAAACGGATAATAAAGAAATTACAAACGGAATGACAAACTGATATATACCCTTATCACTATGTGATGGGTATACAAGAGAAATGCAGAGGGCGAACTTTTGAATTCGCCTTGATATTACTTTACTTTTAATTTGATTTGTTTTTCACATACAAGGCACATACAGGGAACCAAGACACATTTAACCAGGTAATATTAAGGGCCCAGCTGATTAAAATCAATTTGACATTTTCACGTTATAAAAATTTAATTTTATATGCAATTTTTAATTTTTCTGACATTCTACCGTTCAAACAAAGAAAGGAAATGCATAGGGTTTATCCTGCTGAATGTGCCTTGCAGAGAACTGTTTTCATAAAATTTAACACCAGTCTGTGTTCATCAGAACCTGTAGAAAGATTCTTTTCTTTAGCAGGATTTATATATTTTCCAACAAGAGGCTGCTTATCTGATTAAACTTTTAAAAATCTGGTGTTCATAAAAGGAAACTCATGTTTTACCGATTGATTAATGGTTATAAAAGTATTTTGTATTTTAAATAAAAGATACTAAAATACTGTATTTTGTATTTTGTTTTTCAAATACTCGACTTAAAAGTATTTGGTATTTTGTATTTGAAATACAAGCGGAATAAGTATTTTTTATTTTGTATTTCAAATACAGCAAAGCATGTATTTTGCCCAACTCTGTTTATCAGTTAACAATAAGAGAAAATTTCGCGTTGCAATTTATAATGAGCAAATAGTTGACGCTATTATTTTCCAATTAAGAATATGACACTCATCGTTGTTATTTAAAAAAATGTCAATAATCGGAGATTTGCTGTAGGAATATTACAAATATAAGAAAAAAATTATTTTAAATAAAAGAAAAATAATTATATAGTGCTAAGGCAAAATTTTTGTATTCCGGTATCTTTATTTTTGTTAAAGAGCTTCGAAAGATATTTTATTCCAAATTCAATAAACTGCAGAAAAGTGAAAAGCAAACAAAATTAAAAATTTGTTTCGAAAATGCATATCACTCTCTTACACACAAAAACTTATCTAAGAAAACTTTACTTAAATGAAGCCATAGCGGTGTCAGAAGTACGTTGAGTACGGTTTTTCTTAAATCAAGTACGAAATTTCTTACTCCAAGTAAAATTTTTCAAGTACGAATTTCTTACTTTTGGCCACAATTTAGCCAAAAAAGGATTGATTTAAGTTCGGAACCGTACTTGATGTAAGCGTGAAAAAAATTGATTTCAGCCGTAATCTGGATTAATTCGAAAGTGAAATGTCATTTTTTTGACTTATGGAGCTTTATTAAAGAAGAAGAATTTTATAGTTTATTTTTAATTTATAGATACTTAAAGTTTATAATTTAATTTAAAAATTTAATTTTTTGTATTTACCGAAGCTGAGAATCGAACCAGGGATTTCTGTGTTGCAGCACAAGCGCGTTACCTCTAGGCCACCGAGACACTTTGTTTTCATATGTAAAATAATATATTAAAACAACAAGCTTTTTTCTGTTTGATTTGTTGAAGCAATCCGAATAGCCTTGATTTAAGAAAATGTAAGTAAGGATCGTACTTAAAAAGATTTTGGATAAATTCAAGAATAAAATTCTTGATTTTAGAAAGCGAGTTTTCTTTCTGTGTACGCATGAAATAACTGGGCCATTTTTTTAAAAAATTCTCGAGGTCAGGCGACAAATATTAAGGGAGAAAATTGTTGACGAATGATTACTCTTTGCAGACGTAGTTTTAACAGGATAAGGCGACTGCACACATAGCCAGAGCTTCGATGAATTTACTATGGAAAATTTCCCTCAAAAACTGATCAGTCACTTGGTGATATCCTATGCCCACCGAAGTTGCACGATTAAACTCCCATTGATTTTTTATGGGGCTACCTCAAAGAGGGGGTTTTTTATGATAATCCCTATTCTCTTGTAGCTTTAAAGCAAAATATTCTTTGAGAAATCAGCGCAATTGGACCAAGCGTGTGGCGCAGAACACAAGGCTGCCTTTTAGACAGTGTGTTTAACTCGACGGAAGACATCTGGATAAAATTCCTTTAAAAACTAAAACACCATTTCCTTTCTACCATACAATGCACTTAGAAAAACGTTGTGTGAGTTATTACACTTTTTGTTTAAGTTTGAAAATATAACTCTGCTACCATACACCCTGTATTTCTTCAAGTCTGAACTTTGAAAGAACATAACTCCATAAGCTTCAATGATTATTTATTAATAAAACTTAGTTTTAAACAAGATTTTTATTGAATCAAATATAATTGAAAAATGAAAACACAACAGCTTCTTACTTAAAGCTCCTAAATCAAATTGTTTTTGTAACTGATTTCATTATAAAAATATAAACTTACCTTGAACGTTACAAAATAATATAAAATATCTACATTTTTGTAATAATAAAACAACAGGGATTTGTGTGACAATGATAATTTGTGTATAAAGAAGAGGCTTATTAAGGGCCCTGTTAAAAGTTTGACAAACATTTTTCCATTTGCAAAATTTAAAATTTCTTTCATCAAAACAAAATTTTGTTACAAACAAGTTTAAAAGTTTTCTATGGGTTCAAATGCTATAACCCAATGGAGTTTTTAAAATAAAAGTATGAAATTATGCTTAAGGATTTCTAGTTTATTTTATTTAAAACCCCTTATTTGTTATAAATTTAAATTTTCTTTATTCTCAAATTTCTTTTCTAAAGTAATTTAAAAGTAAATTTATAATAAATGAATGTCTGTCTGTCGTTTAATATACATTGAAGCTATTTTTTTTAAAAATTTTCCTTAACTCCCTTTAAACTTTTTGTTTAAGGAAATTTGTTTTGTTAAGTTTAGAGTTACTGCAAAAAAGTTTTTTTTTGTTTTAAAAAGTTAATAGAATTTAAAGTAAAAAGTTGGTTTATAATAAGAAATACATGAAAATGTTTCGTTTTAAAACTCCCAGAAGATTAAGGTAAGTCACTTTTCCACCGAAAAACGTAAGCATGGGCGAAAAAAAATTATTTTTTTTCTAACTTAAAATGCAATAAAAAAGGGGATTCTTATACTTAAATAACACTGGCACAGGTTAGTGGGCCATAATAGATCCAATTTAAATTCGGACACCATGTTACATAAGCAAATGGAGTAGATAAATAGCTTGATGTTTTATTATTATTTATTTTGGAAGAGCTTAAGATGCTCAGATACTAAAAAAATCGACATAAAAAAGTAAGGTTTTGATGAAACGTCACACCCGTAACATAATTTTAAAAGGATTTTCCGTAAGCAAAAAAAAATGTTTTGTAGAAATAGTGAATCAAATACGAATTAAAACTCTGCAAACTACCATTGAAAAAATTAAACCTTTTTTCAAAAATATTTTACACAACCCGATCTTTGAATCTAAATTTTTTAAAATTTAAATTTAAAGGGCACACCCGTCACATCCTTCAAGTGATCATTATGAGCAGAAATTATGTTCTTGCAGTGTCTTACTTCTCTAAAATTCATCACAATTCATTAAATCTACCTACTTTGCAGGGCAATGCAACCCTAGAAGGGCAATTTCATGTAAAATAACTCTTTTTATTTAAGAACAATATTAAATGTTTTACGTATTTAAGAAGGAGAGTATAATTAAATTAAAAAAAAAAATTGTTAAATGGTTTATTTTAATTAACTTGGTAAATTTTCAAAATGATAATGTCTTAAAAAATTAAAGAGTTTTTTTCTATGTTTTGATAAAAATGCAACCCCCGTAACCCTTTGAAAAGTTTTTTAATATGAAAGAAAAGCTTTAATCACTAGAAAACACTTGAAATAATCAAATAATTCAAGATAAGTATCTTGTTCTTAAAAATGTATAACACAATACGATTTTGAAATTAAAACTATTTATAACTCAAAACCATAAAGTCACATAATGGCAGCATCCTCCTGTATATTCTCCCAAACTTCATCAAAATTGGCGTGAAGATAAAAAGTACAAGCTCAATGACAGCGCCATATACATTCGAACATAAGTGGTTAACCTCAAGTACAAAACTTTCTTTATGGCTGATATTTAATTTAAAAGAACAGCCAATTAAAAATTTTTTAAGCACTTAATTTGTCTTTTTAAATTCAAAAGTGTTTGTTATATTTTCTTTAGCTACAAGTGGAAGAAAAATTTATCAATAAACTTTTCACTGTCAAATGTGAATCCCCACATCATATTTTTCTTCTGCACCGTGACAAATATTATTAAGAAAAGGAGGGGAAAATAGAAAAGGCAAATAGTATTATTAATCATTTTGTTTAAATATTTCTGGTTTAAGACATAAAACAAAAAAAATAATTATATTGTCATTTATGGCTCAGTAAATTGTAAATATTTGCCACCATCCATCGGTCTACTTATCTTGTCTTCTTCAAATGTTGATAAATATTATTGGATATTGGTGCTCATAAATAAATTTGTTTTAAATATTTCAAATGAAAAAAAAGTTAAAGCAATTTACTTAATAAAATATCAGCGCTTAGTTAAACAAAACAATTTTTTTTAATATAAAAGAAAACGGCCTCACAACTATTATAATTTTTTATTTATTTTCTATTTTTCCCTCCCTCCCCCCCATTTTTATTTATGAAGAATAATTTGAGCTATTTTCATTAATCACTCGCCATCATTAATCAGTCTATACTTTAAGTATTTAAACTAAAGATGAAGCTAAATGGTAGAAAAAATAGAAAAATTAATTCCAGCATACCACAATATAAATGAATAAAGTACAATATGGGTGAGAGAAGAAAAGTATACCTAGACCTCGTTTAACGTTGTAAAGAAATTTTAAAAATTTATATTGAGGTGATGCATAAAAATAATGACAATATTTTTATTAAGGGAAGTTATATAAAAAACAGCCGTAGATTATACCGACTCGTTAATTTTTTAACAAACATCTGTTTTCCGGACTTATACGAGACTGCTTATTGATAAAGGTGCTGGTAGCCATGGTTGACAAGTGAGTTATTAGAAATCCTTTTTAAAGGAGTTTGGATTTTGGTGAGAAACTATACTACATTTGTTTTTTCAACTGCATTGGCATGTCTGCATTTCTATCTGTCTGTCTCTCTATATGCCTGTCTGTCTATCTGTCCGACATTTTTTGCAATCGGTCTTTAGGACTTCCAAAATATTAATTCAGTCCCCTTTTCCCCTTTTCCCACGGGCAACCAGTTGATGTTACATCGCTGAGGAATATTTCAAGTTCTCTTTCCCCTTCTGGCAAAGTATCATCTATACTTTTGAAGAAATTATTGGTTACTTTTCGGTTAACAAGGGAACTTAGCACCGTGATAATAACTATAATCCCTGACAAGCTTTAATGATGCTCTAGCATTCCCCTAAATGGAAAGAAACGTTGGCTTTTTAATATAAAGTGTTCGATATTTTCCTCTTTACCAAAACACTGTGCGTATCTCGGTGATCTGTTGTGCTGGCCAAACTGATGAAAACAGCTTTTGTAAGCCTCGTGATTGGTGATAAATTTCCAGCATTCTGCGCAACGAAAGGCAACGTGAGCATTTAAGTATCACATGTTCGGCCTCTTTATCTTTATCAGAACACTTTGCTTATCTCGTTGATCTGTCTTTCTGAAATCGATGTTAACAGCTTTTGTTTGCCCCGTGACTTGTGACTTGTGACCGGCCACAGAACCTGCAGCTTAGGCTAATATTGTTCGGAGAGACTCTTAGGCAGTTTCTTCTGTAGATGGCAATTATTTTCCCTTCTCTATGAGTCACACAGAGCCTTTTCTCATATTGTAGCTCCACACAATAAAATTACCCCCAAGCATTCTATAGCCCGTAATAAATGTTATTTTGAAATGGTCTCTCTTTTTTGTTTCCGCTGATAAGTTCCCTTTCGGTTTGATATTAGCCAGATCTATATTATTTTGAGGATTTTGTTGGCATACATCTGGAATTCATCTATGTATCTCGCCCTGATAAAAATTGCAACATCGGCAGCGAATCCAACGACCATGACTGCATCTGGGATTTTCAGCGCGAATATGCCATTGTCATTTTGTTTCACATAAGTGCTCCTAAAACGTATCCCTGTGGTACTTCTGATGCTATTTTGTACGTTTTGTTAGTCTCGACTAACGGAACCCTCTTGGAAAAATTATATTCTACAACTTCGATAAGATAATCCAGGGCAATAAGATTCCTCAGCAAAGACAAAGTGTGCTTTTAGCCAGCCATTTTCAAAGCATTGCTTATGTTAAATGTAATGACAGCGCAATATTTTAAGTTTTTTCCTTTTCGATTTATTGCCGTATTGCTAGTTTCGATAATGAGTTTTATGGCGTCGACAGAAGACTTTGCTTAATGAAAACCATAATGTCTATATCTTTGATCATCCATTCATCTGCCTGTCCGTCTGTCTAACTGACTATCCGGTTAAAAGTTCCTAAGAATGGAAGTTTTAAATCCTTCAAGTTTTCTTTAAAGTACAAGAAGTAACTTTGGGGATCTGTAGCTCCTCACGACTGAGAGTTGTGTTGTATATAAAGTTTTACGTAAAAAAACATGCCAGAAGAGGCCTAGATGTATAGAAAATCTCCTTAATAATAATCAGGACATTTTAAACAATACAAAATGTATAAAAAATTTTGCAAAAATATTTAATAATCTTTTAGTGTATTGTACAATATATTTTATAAAAATACCTTATTTTTACACTGACTCAATCATACCACGCAGTGTTACAGCAGAAATTATTGCTCCCTCTAACACAACCATCGTTAACAGAATAACTTTTTTACTCTTAACAGTGTTAAAGGAATATATCTTGGTAGGATGGCCTGTACGACAAGTAAGACAGAACACTGTTGTGCAGTAATAAATTAATATTAAATATGAAGTAAAATATAAAAGAAATATATCATAGAACAAAAACAAAAAAAATATACAAAAACGAATTCCTCATGCTCAAACAATAAAATACCACTTTAAGTAAATCGAGCAAAAATGAGAAAAATGAAAATCAAATGAAATAATAATAAAATAGAAAGTCCTACAAATCGCATATATATTTATATCTTTATAAGTAAGAAAGAAAAATATTTTAAATAAATAGAGAAAAATCTAATTAAAACGCAGTATTAGAAATAGTTTTTAGCTTATTTTTGTGCAAATCATAACGAAAATCAATTAATTTGAAATAAAAATAATTTTTAAAGAGATTTAATAATTAAGAAGATTTAAGTCAATTCAAAGCTTATTTGTTTGTTTAAACAGATTGAAAAAATAACTTTTTGTCACTAAGCTGTAATTGCGCAATTATGACATGTACTCCTTTAGTCTTAATAAGGTTAAAAACTTTGAACTCATTTATGAATATTTGTTCTTAAGCTCTAAGCTTATTAAGTAAAAACGCAGAATTTCTAGTGCATTTTTTATTTCTAATGATACAACATTTACTTAACTTTTGCCTATACTATACCTATAGATTTTAAAGTTTATAAATGAAAACAAAAATAGCAAGTTATTCGCCCAAAAAGGTAACTAATGCTTGTTCATCTCTAATATTACTTGCTAACTTACCAGGTAAGCAAAGGTTTTTCTGTGTATTAATGGCTTCTAACGTTAAAATTTTTAATTCAAATTAGGCGATATTATGCCCTCAAATACTAAACTCTTATTAGGAATAATCCTGGGGCCAAGCCGTTGCATTCGATTCTAATTGAATATTTTTAATTAGAATTCCTATATGTAAGGCACTGATAACTTAGGTCAATCGAGTACAATTTCGATTTGAATTGAATGTGGCAATTTGACCCCTGTTCTTATGTGTCCATATACATATTAAGCCTCTAGATTGAAAACTATTAAGGCAAAAAGAAGGTGGAGTCATGCCAACAAATACTAAAACCGATTTTCAGGAACTTTTACGACATTGATTTTAACTAAAATTTGAATGCTGTTTCTGTAAAAATGTTGGGGTTAACAAAGTGGGCAGGACCACTGATGCTTTTACTTAAAAAATTTTTTAAAACTTTGAGAATATATAGAAGACTTCCAACAAAAAATTCTTGAAAGTAAAAAAAAAATCAATGTTAATCCCCCACAATTTATGAGCTTATTTTGATTTTGTTAACATCAATTTGTACGAGGTTTCGTATGCGTACTTTAAGTACCTAAAGTAAAAATTTTAAATTAAAAACACTCGTAAAGATCCTTCTAAGGTGGAGTCTTATAGGCCTATAAGTTTGTTACCAACTTTGTCAAAACTGTTTGAAAAGCTGCTTAAAAACAAGCTTACTCCGATCCTGAATGAAAACAACTGCATTCCAGATCACCAATTTGGCTTTAGAAGTCAACATAGCACAATAGAACAAACTCACAGACTGGTGCAGGTTATAAGAGAAACTTTCGAGGAAAAAAAGTACTGCTCCGCGCTTTTTATAGATGTCTCTCAAGCTTTCGATAAAGTATGGCACGAAGGCCTGTTAAACAAACTAAAGCTAAACCTTCCAGCTAATATTTTCAACCTACTAGAAAAGTACATAACCGGTCGACAGTTTAAAATCAAAGAGGGAACCCAAATAAGTTCTTCTCAAACAATAGGGGCTGGTGTACCTCAAGGGAGTATACTAGGTCCAGTTCTGTACTTGCTTTACACAGCAGATATGCCAACCAATAGTTTTACACACACGTCGACATTTGCTGATGATACTGCTTTTCTTAGTATTCATAAAGACCCTAAAGAGGCTTCAAACCAATTGCAGCAACACGTAACCCAAGTTGAAAAATGGGCAAAGTTATGGGGAATAAAAATAAATGAACAAAAATGTACCCACGTAACTTTTACTTTACGCAAAGAAACGTGCTCTCCAATTCTTATTAACAACCATATGGTGCCCCAACGAACCGAGACAAAATATCTTGGTATTCACCTAGACCGCCGCCTCACATGGAAGCCTCATATAGATGCGAAGTTGACGCAAATGAAACTTAAAGCTACACAAATTCATTGGCTAATCGGCAGAAACTCTGTGCTTCGTCTTGATTGTAAACTTCTACTCTACAAATCGATTTTGAAACCAATTTGGTGCTACGGTATACAATTATGGGGCACTGCTTCCGCATCCAACATAGAAAAAATTCAACGCAGGCAAAACAAAATCCTAAGAATGATAACTGGTGCTCCTTGGTATGTTAAAAACAGCAACATCCACAAGGATCTACTAGTTCCACTAGTTAAATGCGAAATCCTGAACTATGTGGACAAGTATTTAAATAAGCTGGAAGCTCACCCAAATCCGCTCGCCCGAAACATCCTGCAACATAGTGGGCACACCCGCCTGAAAAGGAGGGATACTATTGCGCTTATATGAAGCTTGATAATTAATATGAGAACTTAAATTTTAGTCTGGCACTGGCTGGACTTATATTAACTACCTAGTTTTAAGATTTGAACACTTATTGTTAGTTCGCCACAGGCGAAGATTCAATAATAAATATATGAAACAAAAAAAAAAAAAAAAAAAAAAAAAACACTCGTATACTTAGTGTGCAACAGCGAAGGAAATTCAAAACTCATATGGATTATTTTTTTAAAAAATTTTTAATGCTAAAACTTTAAAAATTTTAATACAAATATTTATCAGACATTACATTTTAAAAACGATTGTTTTAAAAAGTAATAAATGGTGCAGAGGGATGAAAATACCGTTGAAATAATTGATTGTGCGAATTTGTAAGTCACGTTGTCGCAATTGTCGAGTGATCATCGTACGTTCGCTGTAAAGACATTTTTTAAGAGAAATGATTCTTACGTAACTGCTGGGCGACAATTTTTTTAAAAGTTCGGCATTCGACGAACGCTTGATGGACCGAGTGAAAACTTAATTTGCTCGTGGCGTAAACATTTCGCGCTACTGTTTCGGCTATGAATGTCCCACGGCCGGGTCCCAGTCGACTTTCACGCACTCTCAAAAACATTAAACTGGTTGAAAGCAATTTACGTAAAAATCTGCGACTTTCAATACAGAAAAGAGCAGCCTCACAGGGACTTCCAAGAACGATTATTCATAAAATTTTAAAAAAAGGATCTAATGCTCCATCCTTTTAATTTTCAAATTATTCACGAGCTAAAAGAATGTGACTTTGATTAACGCAAAAACTTTAATGAAACGATGTAAACCGGTTTTTTTAGGTACGAGGCTTATTTTTACTTAAATGGCCACGTCAAGATGAAAAACTGCCTCTACTGGTCTCCAACAATCTGCAACCCTCGATTGAAACATCAAAACCATTGCATTGCTCCAGAGTAACTGTTTGGTGGCCATTTTCCACGCATGAGATAATTGGACAGTTTTTTTTCAATTCTTGAGGCCAGGCGACGAATTCCAACAGTAAAAATTATCAACGCATGATCACGAGACTCTTTTTGAAAAACTTGCGAGCTTATCCATTGTAATCTTTACTTACTGGCATGGGCGAGTACACATGCAGCCAGAGCATCGAGGAATTTGCTTCGGGAAAATTTTACTGAAAAAGTAATCAGTCACTTTTAGGGCATCCCATGGCCCCCAGAGTCGCCCACTCTAACTGCAATGTGTGGTGCAGCGTGTGGCGCAGAGCACAAGCCTCCGTTTTGAAGAGTGTGCTCAACTTGACGGAAGATATGTTAGTAAGATGCACTTTAATAAATAAAATTCGCATTTCCATTCTATCGTTCAATGCTCTAAATGAAACTTTGTGGCAACTGTTACGTTTTTTTATATGTTTGAAAATATTAATCTGTCACCAGACACCCTGTATTACCACAGCTGAAATTGGTTAAATCTTTCGCAGAACAACGTCCACCAGCCAACTTGGCTTAAAACTAAATTGAATTTATAAAATTTATTGAATAAAATAACATGTTGGTTTAATAGATATTTGTAATCAATCTCAAAACAGATTAGAAAAAATTAAAGAAAAGGTAATCAGTTTAGAACATACATAATCAATAATTGACTAATATAACAATTTCTTTTTTATTAGAAAAAAAGGCCAAAAATTTTTTCCTTCATTTGCTTTAAAGCTAATAAAATTTTTCCACATGCAAAAATAAGAATTCGCATAAATTTCCTTAAAAATTTATAAAACTCTCAATGAATAGCAATTTTGTTTAAGAGGAATTAAAGGTTATTATCGGCAATTTACATAGGACCCTGTGGTCAAATAGCTTTTAATCAAGAAAATCGAATTTAATATTATTATACTCATAATGATAAATTGATATTATACTGCAACCTCTAATATGTTTCTACATATATTATATATACTGTTTATGTGGTGTGTACACTTAAAAAGTTATTACAGTAACTGACTGTTTGTTATTTTTAAATGAAAAATCAGTTAAATTTTAAAACAACTTTTTTTTTAACTGGTTTGAAGGATTATTCTAAGCTTCAACTAAACAAAAATACTAATTTTCCGTTGAAGTAGATTTCGTAAGTTATCTGTAGTAATATTTAATTTTGTTAAAGCTTTTCTTATTACTGTGCTTTGCTGCAAATGGAAAAAAAAATCTAGTTAATTTTAGGCGAATATGTTAATTTATTTTTTTTGAAGACTGAATTTAAATAAAAGGTTTTGTGAATATCATGTTGGAGGGTTTTTGAATAAATATTCAGTAATGTTAAAAAGATTGCCAATTGATTTTACATAAATAATTTTTTGAGTGTATATTTGGCTTTATATTCCACAAAAAAATTATTTATTTGCTGTACATTTTCGAAAAAAAAATAATCACACATATCAAACATATGTATTTATTGGCCATTAATCAAAAGCCATCACTGAAAATTGTAGACCAGAAAAACCTCAAACAACTGGCCAAGGGTGTAAATAAACGAATGCTTGTTTACCAACGAAAAACAAAAACAGTTTAAAGATAAATAAAAAGTAAAAATTTGAGTAAAAAATGTCTTTAAAAAAGTTCTCCTTCCAAGAAAGTGTTTGCATTAATTAGACGTTGGTATGATATGGGTCTCTGTGCGACATATATATGTTTGTACATAATTTCTTTGGCAGGCTTTTATTTTGAGGTATTTATCTAAGTGTTTTATTTGATCTACAAAGCTATTTAGGTCAAACAAAAATAAAACGATAAATAAAACTTAAAGAAGTGTAAGATTTCTGATAAGACCAATTTAATTTTTCGTTTAAGATTTGAAAAGAAATGTATTTAGTTTATTGTTAAAGTAATAAAAATAAATTGTTTTTAATTTTGTATATTTAAAAAGGACCAACACAAATTAATTATATAAACATGCTGTTAGATTGAGAATAGTTAAAATAAATATTTAGAAAAACCAAAAACATTTGCCTAATAAAAGAATTTTAATTGCATTTTAATCTATTATTTAGTAACAAAAATAACATTTTAATTAAGATCTTTTTTTTTAAAAAGTTATTATTTTATTTATTTAATAGAAAAAGAAAACAGTTTTAAATTACTGTAATAATAAAAAAAGGTGAAATGCTTACATCGGTTAAACATGATCATATTTGACCCCAATTCATTTTATTACGTTAGTATTAACATCAACAAGAACTAGATGGAGCTAAGAGCCATTTATTGAATAAAGCACAAGAGTACGCTAAAATATTAAAAAATTTAGCAGGATCATATTTTTATACTTATAAATTTTCAGACATTTCCCACTACTTATATCCTTTTGTAGTTTATACCGTTAATGTGTCTTCCGAATGTGAGACTTATAAATACGAAGAGTAAAGCATAAATATTTATATCCTTGTTTTTATTTACTTTATGTTTCTGATAATAATTAACTTTAACGAGCACTTTTTATTATGGAAATAATATAGTTTTTGCTAAAAATATTTTTTTGTTAAACAATATTGATATAAGTTTTATACATTAAATAATAATAATTATACATAAAATAATAGCAGGCTGATTCAGAATGATTTGACCCATTTTGATTTAGACAGCAGCAAATGATTAGAAATATAGTTTCCTTTTAGTCAACTGTATCAAATTTTTGTATAATTTGAAGTTTTTAGGACTTATTCGATAATTAGTGGCAGTTAAATTTTTTGTTATTGTTCTTTGACCAATTAGTTAATTCTTTTTATGAGTAGGCGGTTAACTATGGGTTGGATATGGCCAGTTGTTTAAATATAATAGAGACGAATAAATTTGTATTGCATTAAAAAAAAGAACCACTCATTTATAAAAAAAATAAAATTTTTTTAATAAACGTTATTTTCACAAAACGTTAATTTAGATAGTCCGAGCTCTTCAGCAAAGTTCCTTTGGCTTATTTGAGCTCAATTAACGATAGAAGACTAAAATCAATAAATTGGACAATTAGTTGTAAATTGCTTCACTAATTGAGTTAAGCTTGAAATGCGAACCTGCTAGTTTAATAAGAACTGCGTTCAGTTAATATAAAGGCTTTCTATATGTATCTACGATTAAAAAAACTAAAAATTTGTTTCAAGCAATGTGCGCGGATCTTTTTTTTTCAATTATATGCCAATATATAGTAAAAAAAAAATAGGTAAAAACTATTAAAGTTTCTTTTAAAACTAAATTTTTAGTATATTTTTTAGCCCACACACAACAGGACCAACAGGAACTGTTTTTCTGACAAGCAAACCAATTTTAAAAGCATATTGCCTCAGCAATAATTCCAAAACTTTAACACTTACATATAATAAAATCTCACAAATATACTAAATGCTATGTTTACTTTAATTTTTTTACAAGGAAAAATTAAATATTTGTTCTACATTATTTTGCACATAAAATCCCTTTTGAAATAGACAACTAATAATTGTCACAATAAAAATATTTTAAATGTCCTTGTGTTTTTTTGACACTCATATCTCCACATTTTACTCAAAATTGATTTCCTTGAGAATTTTTCTTTTTAATTTTTAAGATTTGAATATTTTCAAATGAAAAATTTTTTAAGCTCGCTTGTTATAATATAAATAGTATGCAAAGGTAAGCTTTTGTAACTATATTTTCTGTTACTTTTTAGTACTAAAACTCCAATAATTTTTTTTTTCTTTTTTAAGATTGACATCCAGCATCTGAACAAGCTGGAAAAAGTTTTTCTGTTTTGGTTTGATCGATTTGACTTAAAGCTACCTCCTTTTATATTGTGTGGCGAATCATAAGTTTAACTTGATAGGAGCAGCATCCACCCCATTTTCCCTGAGCCTGGCCAGTCGTATAGATAACATTGCCCCCTAAAAGTTAAAGCCGTTTAAGATTGGGATTTGTTATAGGATTTAAACAAGCTTTCATGTTATTATTGTTTTATTGAACTTATAAAAATATTTGCCTTTTAATAATAACCAGCAGAATTTATAATTTTATCATCAGAACATTAAAACGAAAAATGAAAAAAATCTTTACAATCGAAAAATGAAATAAAAAATATTTTTTTCACCAAAACTACAATATCACTTTCACATACATATATAACACACCTTAATCAGGTTTTATACATACATACTTACATAAATTGTGTTACGAGTACAAATACTTTTAAAATAAAAGGTTATATACACCTAACCTCAAACTCTTGACATTGTAGCGTATGGGAGTAAGTATAGCAGAAATTTGGTGCTGAAACCTTAAAAACGTATTTGAAATATTTAAGCAAATTTCTTTTTTTTTTTTACATAAGTTTATTGAGATTCCTAGGTTTTTTTCGTTTTTGGAAAACTATGCAATAAAGTTTTGTTTGTGTTTTAGTTGTGCATATCTACATCCTAAAAAGATAGTTGGAGAGTGAACTAGAAGTTTCTTGGTTTTATCTGTATGATGGCGTTCCAAGTATAAAATTTTTTTTTTAAGAAAAAACTGAAGCAAAAATTTTACGTGATTTGACGATTTATTTGCAAGAAATTATAGATGATCAAAAAGGTGGGTCCCAACTACTTTTTTTCAGCGACCTACTCCACAGAGTTAACAAAAATAGAGGAAAAAGTCTTTAAAATATAAAATAAAAAAAATCAATGCAAACAAACTTTATCACAACTTTTTATTAATAAAACAAAAAAAGTTTTTTTTTTAATTTGAATTTATTTTTTTGTCTTCTTCCTGTTTCTAATTAATTCCTACTGGTGAGTGGGGACTCATATTGAGCTTTGCTGGGATGAAATTGAATAAACAGTTGCGGATAATCAGCGGTTGATGACTATGGGAGGTTATTTAATGAGCTGCGCAAAAAAAGAAATCAAACCTCCATCTAAGCAGATAGATAGCCGTGGAAAATCCTTTGTACAACATAGCTTATTCGTGAAATAATACCCAGCAGATTTTTGAACAATGATGGCTGGACTTCATAAGAGGGTAGGTAGTGATGGTTAACAGTAGCATCCACAGGCCTTCAGGAAGCTTATGCTGAGTACACACTATGACATTTTTTGACATCGTTAGCAATCGCAATAGTGTGTACTGATAGCAACGTCTGTCATTTTAGTTATTATTTGGTACTTATAATTGCGTTTTTTTACATTTTACTAATTAAGTGTGGACGGTTGTCGAAACGCAATGCAGGCACTACAAAAAAATTACAGGGTGTTGTGATTTTATCGCACATTACAAACAGTTAATGTGTGTCGTCAAAATGAAAATGCCAAGTGTGTACTGAGCATAATGCTCGGGCGTATTTGAAAAGAAGGAGTATCGGTCTCTCACTTGTTCCTGCACCCACGAAAGGAACTTTGTAAAATTGTGATAAAGCTACGAGTTAAAGACAAACAACAGACAAGTGTTACTTTTATTGGAGGAAGCAATTCCTTTTTAGACGATTTTGGGCTCAAAACTTTATTTCGTTCTGCATGCACCTTAAAAAACATAATTTTTTTTGTGTCAATTTTAGTGTGTAGACTTCAACAACAATCTTTTTCAAAAAAAAAGCATTTTTTTTTTGGATTTTTATTTAAACATTCCCTAATTTTAGATTTTTTATAAAACCAACTACCTTTTTTCCAATTGCGGTTTAAGCTAAAAAAAATACTCAACACATTTCCGAGACTGCAACATTGACTGACAAGTCTTGCAAAATTGTGGATTGATTCGTTTGGATACTTTTTAGATTTCTGTTAGACATGCCTGGGAATCTTGTGGTACGAAATACCTATAGGATTTCTGATCGTTTTCTTGCAGACATGGCTTTGTTTTTTATTTCCATTTTTTGTTGGTTTGGGTTCTCTGTTTGCTGTAAAATATGCAAAACAAACTCTTTCTCTATGTTTACTTGTTTTTGAGAATTTTTTGCTTTTTGCTAATTTTTATTTAGGGTATTTTTTTTTCTCACAACAAATAAAAGAGGCTTTAGAATTTACAAAACAAAGTGACGCGATGGTAGGCTACCAAACCAAAGACGTCACAACGTGACGGTTCAACCTTATTTTGAGGCAAGTTAAGTTGCTTTATAAACAAATTTGAAAAATGTTTAAAATAATATTTTTTTTTTATTAAATATGTGTTAAAAAAACTTCTATAAAATAAAAATACTTCAAAAAGTTTTATATTAAAAAAAATGTAAAATAGTTCTCTTCTTTAAGATTTTGGCCAAAGTTTCTGTTAAATATCTTTCAGATGTCGGTCAATTTTGCTGGCTGAACCGCGATTCAATTCACAAGCATACTGAGCTATTTAGCCATCATTGGCATGTTAAAATTGTTGCCAAAAACAATTTGAGTTTTTTTTTCATTGTTTTAAATTTTTCTTACATTGTAGACGTTTTTTGTTTACTTGACTTTTGTTGCAAAAACTTTAACTATAAATCATTCGACAAATAGAATACCAGCGTACAATAGCAATAAAACAAAAGGAGTTGCAGGAGGAAAATAAGCTAAATAAAACAGCGGCAATAGCAAGAAATATTAGTTCAAAAAATATGTTTACACATGCAAGAACTTTCATAAAATTTGTGTACACGTATCATCATGTATACTAAAAATTTGAGTGTGTGATTGGTTTTTTGCACTGTTACTATCATGCGTAAGCGCCTAATAAAACACATTAAAACAAAAACAATAGGAACAAGTAAGAGCGCTATATTCGGCTGTGCCGAATCTTATATACCCTTCACATTGGTCTTTAAATATACCCAGCCGAGTAATTTTGTACTGCAAATAATATAATAAAAAACCTTGTGCGAGTTTTTAAGTTCATAGAAAAAATAACAAAATTTTAACGTTCGTATGAATAATAGAAATAGATGAAGAAGATTTGAGGTCGAAAGTTTTAAATGTTTTCGACATTATCCATATTTAAAGGTTAATAAAACTTATTAAATGTTCTAGTCCCGCTGCTCTTCTCCAACTTTTTTTCCAAAATGTATGAATTATTTGATTATAACTTTTTGTAGAATATTCGAAGTCGATAGCTGCAATAGTTTTTCAGAAAAAGCGTATCGAAAATTTTATAAAAATTGTTAATTTGTATTATTATTTTTGCCCCCACTCAATTAAATTTTTCTTCAGAGCTTGGGCATTCTTGCCCAATTACTTTTTGTAGAACAATTCATTTCGATATCTTTTATAGTTTCCGAGATATAGCGTATCGAATATTTTATAATAATTGTCGATTTGTATGGGAGCTACCCCTTTTTTTGCCCCCACTCAAAAAATTTTTTCTTTAAAGTGTAGGTCTTTGCGTACAATTATTTCTTGTAGAACATTTTAAGTCGATAGCTGTTATAGTTTACGAGATATAGCGCATAAAATATTTCACCAAATTTGTGCAATTGTAGGAAAAATACCCCTTCCCCTGGTCCAATCTGAAAAAATTATTATTTAGGACCCTTCTTTAGGAGCATCCGTGCCAAGTTTTGTCGCAAGAGTAACTATACTTACTGAGATATATAGGGATATATGCACGGATTTTGTCCCAAAAAAAATGGGTTACTCTGGGTTTTCGCTTATATCTCGGTCAATAGTGAACCGATTTTGCTGATTTTTAATAGCGATTGTCTCCAGGATATTTCTAATAGTTTGTATCTTTTTATTTGGCTCCGGAAACTTGATTTCAACAGACGGACAGACGGACATCGCTAAATCGGCTTCCCTATCTATAAGGATCCAGAATATATATACTTTATGGGGTCGCAAATGAATAATAAAGAAATTACAAACGGAATGACAAAGTGATATATACCCTATCACTATGTGAAGGGTATAACAAAGAAGAGCAAATAAAAATGTTAGAATTTCATCGAAGTGCTAATCACTTAGATAATGTGATCATACGTGAGAAATAATTTTTTTGCTAAAAAAGTAGCGCAACTTTCACTTTATTCACATTAAGCGTGTTTTAATTTTTTATTTAAGTTAACAAATAATAATCAGCGCAAAAACCCGGTATAGAAAATAACAAAAACCAACAAAAGCGAAAAACATTTATAAATTATGAGAAAAACATAGTAAATTGAAATGTTACTGGCTTCCTTTAGTCTATGATTTTGTAATGGTTTTAATTTTCATTTCTTTAGTTATAGTTTCGCCGAAGCTCAATGGTTTGGCTTCTGCTTTATGTGGCTTGCAGTGTTGTACTAGCTTGTAAAAAAGAAGAAATATTTGATAAAATTTTGAAGCAATAGAATATTTTTAGGTTTAATTTCTGCCAAATGTGAACGGCTTTTTCTTTATGTATGTTTTTAACGTACGCAAAAGCATTGTCCTTAAAGCAGAATTAGTTTAAAATCAATATTTTGTTCTTCTAGGTTTTCCTTGAATTTTGTTTATATTCCAACATATTTATATCTTAAGATTTACTTATTTACTTTTTATTGCTTTAAATGTTCATATATCATGCTGATATGACAAATTCCAAAACAACTTAGTTTTGTGCCACTTGTTGATAATCTTGAGGCCACCTCAGTTAAATCCTTTAAAATTAAACCCAAATTGTCCTGATAGAAATTTTTGGTTTGCGTTTGTGTCTTATACATATGTGCACATACACTCGTTTTTATGTATCTGTATGCTTTTACATTGGCCAAACTTAAATTGTTTTTCGTGGTTGTGTAGGTTGTGTTCGAGTGCAAAAGTTTGGGTATGAATGAAAAAATGCATGGACAGAATGATACTGGTAACCTACTTTTGCTGTAACACTAACTTTGGTTTATACATTGTTGTTTACAAACAATTTTCTTTGCAGTGTTTTTTTTTTGTTGCGGATATTTACTTTTGCAGAAAAAATGAAAATATATTTATTATAGAGTTGGTTATTGATATAAATTTAAATTTACCAAAAGCAATGAAATTTCTAAGAATATAATTTTGACCATAACTTTTATTTACTTTTTCCTTTTTTTTTATTTTTATTTACAAGTAAACAAAGTTAATGCAAATAGTTTAACATCTATAAATTTAACAACAAATAGATTAAAAATTTAAAGCAGTGGCAAGTACGAAATTTGTTTTATGATTTTTAAAGAATTTTTTGGAGCAAATAAATACATATATTATTGCTGACTTTTTGTTCATTCTTTGCTTGTCTTTCTGTTTAAATAGTTAAGGGCTAACTACTTTTTGCAAACTTAGTGAAAATAAACGAAAATATTGTCAAATTCTTAAGCAATTCAATTATCTTCCAAAAAACTCTGAACCAAATAAAAAAATGCAACTTACGACCAACGAAGCCATATTAGGATAATTGCAAGGACAACGAACAATTTTTATTTTACTATAGTGGATAATATTTTTGTTTATTGAAATAAAAAGGACAATTAAAACCTTGTTTAACCTTTAATGATTCAAACTGTTGGAAATAGGCAATAAAATTTAAATTATTCCTAACTATGTTTACATAATCGTTACACAATAAGAAAAAATTAACAAATTTAATATTTATTATAGTTGAACATTTATTTTTGTCCCCTTTGGCATGTTAAATTGTATATAAACACAAAAAAGGGAAACTCATATGCCAGAAATTTGAAACATACTTAACGAGTTTCTTGCCCACAAATATCGGCCGTGAAAAGAAAATGTGTTAAGAACCAAATGCTTTTAAACCATTTTTCATAAAATACTGTTGTAATATACCAGCTTTTTGTTGATTTCTTTTATTCTGCCCAGCGAACTCCAAGTGAAACATCATTCTTTTGGTATTTTTTAAAGGGTTATCAGAATCGCAACTTTATATCTGTCAGCTGAATCGGTAGGTAATTTTTACAAATGCAAATAGGATACCAACATCTTCTATAGGAATAAATTTTCTTATTCTACTGGTTAAAAAAACCAGTAAGAAAGTTATAGTCGGTCAAGGCCGACCATATTATCACTACTCCACGAAAAAGTTAATAAAACACATGTGCGAAACTTTGTCAAAATAAAGTAATAGTCAAGTCAGTTATAGTACAAAACTCGTATTTCAGGAAGACATATGTGTTAGGCATAAATCAAAAAAATTAACAGATCATACTTCTGCTTAATATTCTAAGTAGCGGACTAAATTTGGCAGGTGTGCAAAATTTTGTGAAGAAAAAGTAATTTCGAGTTAGTTTAAGCCAAAAATGCCCTTTTCAGCAGGACATTTGTATGGGGTTAATGTTTAAAAATAAACTGATTATTACCAAAAACAATAAGTGCGAAAAACTTATTCGAGTCAAATTTCAACAAAATATCTTTGAAATTGCGACCAGTAGCGTGTTCACAAGAATACAAGGACGCCCAGCCAGACGGACAGACGGATTCTGAGTCGATCTTTATACTTAAAGGTGGCTCTCAAATCCTAACATTTGGGCGTTACAAATATATGCAAAAACGCATAACAGTGGTATTATGCTGTGTCGGTATATTTAAGAAATAACAGCTTATGATGAGTACACACTGCGTTTTTTTAACATCGTAAGCTAACAAAACAATGTATACCTTTGATAATGCCTGTCATTGACTGACACCATAAAAAATGAAAATGCCAGTTAATCCAGATTAAGGTTGAAAGTCAATTGATTAGTCTAAGGCAATGTGGACACGATAAACTTTTTCGCATATTTGGTGTTATTTTTTAATTTTTGTTTTTTTTTTTGTCTAGAAATATTAAATTAAGGACAATGAACCCAAAATAGGGTTAAAGGTCAAAAAGGTCGTCAGAGAGAACTTTATTTAACTTTTGGTACTCTTTGGTATTTTCTGCCATCGTGGTTAACCCCGAGCCAACTATGTGGTCAAAAAGTATTTTTTTTTTAAATTTTGGTCCTTTGGTACGTTATTAGAGTTAATGACTAAAGATATATTAAATTGAAGGCTATTTTGTCTCAGATTGAAGTCGTTAATCTAAAAAGTATACAGAAAGTACTTTTTTAAATTTTTGTTTTTATATTCAAATTGAAGTCAATTAGTTTTCCATTTTTGTTATTTTTTAACATTTTTTAAAATTATGATTATTAAGCGATTAAAAGGTAATTTTAAATTTCCTGGTGTTTTCTTATAAGAGGTTCTGGATAAAAATTTAAAAATTAAAAAAAAACATGCAAATTTAACATTTTTATCCTCTCAGTACTAGTCCTTAAATATAATTGCAGCTCATTTAGCAAATAAATAGTTGGCAGCTCTACTTTATAGCATTGTAATTTAAATATTTTTCATTTAAAAGAAATCTAATGATTCTTAATATATTTTTTTTGGTTACAGTTGTTTCTGTTTTTTATTCGTTTGATTTTTTTGTGGTTGCAAAATGTCTACAAATCAAAAGCAAAGAAAAAAAATTTTGTAAATTTGGCAGGCGCCTGCAGACGGCTCCCACTTGCATTTTTAATATTTTGTTTATATGTAATATGTCATTTTTTTATTCAACTGAAATTAGGGACATTTTTAAATAAAATAACTTTTATTCTCAATTTATTCGCAGTTTTTTTGTTGTTGCTTTTCTTGTTTTTTATGACTTTGGTTTTATTTTCATTAAGCGGAAAATTTTCATTTCCTTAAACAAAAAGCAAATGCAAAATATACTGGTTGGTTTTGTTTTTGTATTCGTTTTTAGTTTTCTTAGTTGTGAAATGTTCAAATCTCATTTGTGTTACTTAGACTTAAAGTACAAAATTATATTATTTTTAAAATTGTTAAAAAAAAATTAAGAACGGTTTTTCAAAAGTCAATCATACATATATGTGACCGATTTTCACATCTAGGATTACATATAATTTATTAAAATGTTTCAATTAAAAAAATATAAAGTTTCCAAGAAGGTATGCTTTTAAGCGCTTTATTCTATTAACGACAACTTTAAATGAAGAGGATTTTTCTAGAAATGGTCACTAGAAGACTGTGTTGCCTTCCAAAATTTAATTTAAGGGAGAATTTTATGTATGACGATCAAAATTTTATTTTCTGCAAAGAATGAGTTTTTTTCTAAAGAAAAATCTTTAAAAAAATGTAATGGGTGTGAAATTTTCATAAAATTTTTAAAAAAGGACAGATTATTTAATACATGATCTTTAAACCTATAAACAAATTTATACAAAAAGAGTGCCAATTAGTATATATTTTGATTACTTGATTATTGATATTTTTACAAGAAAATATTGTTTTCCATTTAGGGTCGTTTAACGTATAATTTTCCAGGTGAAGGAAAGCAATTATTAACCCATATTAGCTCATCGCCCCATTTTTAAAACAGCAAGTTATTGAACACCTGTGTTGTTAAAAAGTACTTTATAATTATCTTGAGTGTAATTGTACCGTTACTTGTGTTTTATCAACATAATAAAATAAGAGAATTGTATTTGCAAATTCATGTTTGCCTTTTTTGGCAGAATAAAAGTTCAAGTCTAGTGATCACAATGTCACGCAGTAACAAGTAAGTTTTTTATTATTTTAATTTTTTTACAAAGATTATGTAAAGTAGTTTTTTTGTTGCTTGAAATCTGTTTTATTAGTTTTGAGGTATAAATTGTTTGTTTTTGGCGAAATAATGATTTTAACAGGTGTTACCGGCACCGCCCCATTAATGGAGCGCTAAGCACGAATTTGCACGTTGATTTCAAACTTTATTTCACATTTGTAATAATTTGTTTTTATTGAAAATATTCGCATATGGCTTATTTTTGTTGCTTTAGGTTGTCGTTGGCTGAAATTTTAGATATCTTAGAAACTGAAGATGACATTATTGAGGGAAATGTATATACGTGTCCACCAAGCAACTATATGTTAAGTGATGGGGATAGTGGCGACGAAGATGCGTTTGTAAAAGATTTAAATCATCTAACAGGAAACCAACTTCTGGCTGAAGCAGAAGTTGAGGTCGTACGAAAATCAGGAGCTGAACTACATTTGGACGTATTAGGAAGAGACGACTCAAGTGATGATAGCTTGCCTCTGTTGCAAACTGCAACTAGCTCAATAGCTAAGAAGCAAATAAGAAAAAAGGTAGCCACTGAAAAAAGAAAGTGGAAAGGAGTCGATTTATCGGAACACCAAAGAAGGGAATGGAATCGACCTGAGTTTCTAAACATAAACAAGTCTCCTGTAGAATGGTTTGAATTATTTTACGACGAAGACATTCTGAATTTATTCGTGGAAAATTCAAAAAGGTACGCAATTTTTAAGGGAAAACAATTTGAAGTGACAAAGGAAGAAATTCGGCTTGTGTTTGCAATATTTTTACTTAGTGGATATAATATTCGAGCTAGAAATCGTATGTACTGGGATACTGGAACCGATACCT
Source organism: Melanophora roralis (assembly GCA_963583895.1). NCBI lineage: Eukaryota > Metazoa > Arthropoda > Insecta > Diptera > Rhinophoridae > Melanophora > Melanophora roralis. The sequence continues at coordinate 30,337 of CAUZWR010000068.1, forward strand.
ACGACCCTGGTGTAGCTAACGTAATATCTCGTTCACAATTTGAACAAATACTTCAGTTTTTGCATGTTTCTGATAACGCAGCTTTAGACGTCCATGATAAATTTACAAAAGTACGACCTTTATGGGATAAACTTAACGAAAAATGGGTGCAGTATTGGCCTCAGCACTATGAAGTGAGCATTGATGAATCAATGATTCCATATTATGGACATCACAGTACAAAGCAACATATACATGGTAAGCCAATACGTTTTGGTTTCAAATGTTGGTGTATGGCTACACGCTTAGGATATGTTATACAAGCAATACCTTATCAAGGCGCAAGTACAGGTAACACTAATCCAGAGCTCGGGGTCGGCGGTTCTGTTGTTACCAGCTTAGTTTCCAAATTGCCCAAAGAACTTCCAGTACATGTGTACATGGACAATTTTTTCACATCTTTCAAACTGCTTACAGCTCTAAAAAAATCTGGGCATCATGGAACAGGCACAATAAGAGTAAACCGGGTGGAACATGCACCGTTGAAGTCGCCTGTAGAAATAAAAAAAAAAGAGCGCGGAAGCTTTCATCAAATAACAGACGAAGCATCAGGCGTGACTTTGGTAAGATACAATGACAACAACGTTGTTACTGTAGCATCCACCTCTGAAGGTATTGCACCAATTGGATCTGCACATCGTTGGTCAAGCAGCGAAAAGAAAAAAATATTGATTCAACAACCCTTTTGTGTACAAATGTATAACAAATACATGGGCGGGGTAGACCGCCTCGACCAAAACATTGCCTGCTACCGCATAAGCATAAATAAAAAGAAATGGTATTGGCAGCTTTTGATGTGGCCATTAAACGCGTCTATGAATAACGCTTTTCAGTTATATAGACTATCCCCAGCTGGACAAGAAAAGTTAAGTCTCGACTACCTAGCTTTTATTAGATCTGTGGTAACCACTTATCAGGGAAGGTATGCTCCGGCTCGGTCTATAGGCCGTCCACTCAAGCCAATTTCAAGAAAGAGAAGGGTGCCCGATGATGTTCGCCTAGATGGAGCTGGTCATATTATTACTTCTAGTGCAACCCAAATACGCTGTGGACAATGTCATAAAAATACCACAAAAAAATGCCGAAAATGTGATGTTGGGTGCCACACTAATTGTTTCGAAGCTTTTCACACCTAAATCGTAGTTCGTTCATAATATGAATGTGTGTATTCTTATTTATATATCCATGAATATAAAAACATTTAATAAAAAAATAATTTTTAACCACATTTATGCTTTAAAAAAGAAATTTTATTAAATATGAACTTCAGAAACTCGGTATTTATGAGTTTTTGTCATATATTATTAGCGGTGCTAGCAGTGCTCAGCGCCCCTAAATTGGGGCATCAAAAATCTCCCATTTAAATTTTTTTATTTTTATTTTACTCTCAAAATACCTTTATTTTACGCCATTTAGACTTACAAAACATAAAAAATTTCTAAGGTTTCAATAAAAAAAAAAGTTGAGCACATACGGGTTAAGACATCAATTGATAACGATCATACAAATAAAATGTTTAAAATAAGCAAACCACTAATAACGACTTTTATTTGTGACTTTTTTACCAACTACCCCCATAGTTTTGAAACGGTGTTAAACTTTTTAGTTAAGACTTTCCTCATGTAGTCTTGACCTTAATTTGGTTGTTCATTATTTATCTTCTACACAGTTGCCATTAATCCACAACTTAGTTATACATTTTTTATTTTAAATTTCTGTTTTATTTTTTACTAGTTTGAGTTTTTTCTTGCCCAGTCGCTTAACTGTTCACATATTCCATTATATATTGTTCTCTTTTAAATCTTAAAATATTTATGTTCATAGATTTTCATGTATGTATATGTAGAACCTAACTTGTAGACATTTTCTTAGACTATCACATGCTTGTTTGAAGGCAGGTAGATTCAAGCAATTTAAAAAATAGACAATAGAAAACATTTTGATATATTTTGTCGGAGGTGTGAGAGAACGTAGTGATGATGAAGATTGCAAGGACAATGAAGAGTAAATAATTTAAATGTTCTAATGTCATCCACCCGTAAATATTTAACTTCTACTTGATTTTAAATAAATGTTTTGTTGCACTTTTACTTTTTAGGTCAGCACCGACAAACATCTCTTACTAAAACAAAACCATTTTTAAGTAGAACTCACACATACTCACAGCTGAAGACCCAAACAAACAAGTTTCAACAATAAAGCAAATGAAGAAAGAAAATGATGCAGTAAATACAAACACGTACACATGCATTAGAGAGTAAGTACATAATGTTAGTTTAACAATAGAAAGCCAATTGTGATTTAACATTCTGACCTTTATCCTTGCTCTGGTTTTTACTTCCTCCTTTTTTTTTTTTGATATGTTGCTTCTACTTTCATATTGTTGTCATTGTTGTTTTGTAAAAATAAGAAAGTAATGTGGCCCTGAGGTTTTTTGTGGGAACGGAAAACAATTTAAACTTTTTATTAAATATAATAAAATAATTATGATTAAACAAGATAATTAGGTGAGTAAAACCCGCAGCTGATAGATAACAAAGGGAATAAAGTTTTCTTAGTTTTAACTACAGATTAAGATTACAAAGAAAAATCATAAAGGAAGGCAATATACACTTTTCGTCTTTTGTAGCTTTTCTGCGCTTTTTTTGTAAAACGCTTAAGAGAGCGAAGTTTTTTTAAAAGAAGAATGCCCTTAATTGGATTGTGATGCAACGTGCGAAATCCCTTAACGCTGCGATCTAAAAACTAAACTGCCTATATTAGGCTGTGTCTAAGACCGAGTGGTACAGGTGGTTGAATTCTATACAATACCATCTTTTTTTGCAAAAATATATTTGAACTTAATTTGCATTAAAAATCAATCAAGTTTTCTTTTGTACTTATTCAACAAAAAAATTGCTGATACTTCGCTTAGGAAGTAGCAGGTTAATTTCTGGTAGTTTTTAAATAAAAGAAGCTTTATTAAAAATTTTAGTCAAAATAAGAAACAATTATTCCGCAATTAAAGCTTCGTCATTAAGCCAAATAGTTCAATATAGAAAAAAATTTGCCCTACTTGTGTGGCGTGGGTTAAACTTCTTTTTGACCTTGCTGCCAATGTTGCCAGCGGTCAACTAAATTCTTTTAATGCTAGTGCTACAGGTTAGTCATTTTTTAAATGAAATTTTAGGACCAGAAGAAAAAATTTTTCTTAGAAATTTGAATTACTCGATTGGGAAACATACTTCTTTTAGTTATTTAGTAAGTTTTTTTCAAGTGTATTGGTAAATCGGCGCCATTCTTCTTTTAAAAGTTGTTAAAAAAAGGCATTTCTTTAAATTACTTAAAAAATATGGCAAATCAAAGCTAATTAATAAAGCTTTGAATTTAAATTTATTATGTGTTTCAAACATTTTACCTATTTTGTTATTTTAAAGCTTCAATAATAATTTACTTTTTTTTTAATTTTCCCCCTTAAATTGATGTTTGGAACATGTAAAGCAATTTTCTCGAACTATCAGTGCTATAGGGTCAAACCTTCCTTATAACTGTTTATTTTCATGAGTGTGTTAATATTTTCTCTTTTCGTTTAAAAACATTAACTATGTTTTATTCTTTTGATAAAAAATGATTTGAACTTGAGAGCGCTTGATGGTGTGTAAGTGTTAAAAGGCTATTTTTAAGTACTAAGTATATTGTTTTCAAAAATTAATATTATTAAACTTTAAGCACTTCAGTAAGTATATGTGTGTTGTACTTCTTTGGGTATTTTTATTATATTCTATAAAATAAATTTTAAGTCCAATCCCTTTAATAATGAAAAACCGGTATTTGTAAACAACTCAATGTGAATAATCAGTAAGTAAAATACATACATATGTGCTAAACTATTTTGAAATATTATTGATAAAATAAGCTAACATGTCTGAAATATTTTTAATTAAGAAAAACAAAAAAAAATAAAATTCTGTAAGGGCAAGTAAAAGCGTGCCTGTCGTAATTCTTGTTAAGAAATCATTTATTTTTTGTCTTTTTTATTTAAAAATTCAAAAAAGCAAAGTAATTGTTGGGCCTAATTTTGTTTCTTGTAACACAATAAAACTAAATTAAGGCCAAAATACAAACATAGTTGTCGCAAAATAAAATCACTATTGGTATTTAATATGTTGAAAATAAATGTAATTTTATATTTACATACAACCATATTAGATTTTATTTATTTTACCAAAATTAAATAAAATTGCGTGATTAAAACATTGATTGTAGAGCAATATACTATTTGTTTTAGTTTAAAAGAATATAATAATAATATAAAGATGTATGACATATTTTTTAAATAACAAATATATAAAGAATATTACATGTAAGCAAAATCAAATTTTAATAGTTTAAATTAAAAGTAAAACTAATTGTTGTGGGAGTGTAAGCCTACTACGCTCTTAATGCAACCATGCGATTAAAATGTAATTTTTGTAGGATATATTTTTTTGTTATTTAATTACTGAAAATAAAATTATGAATAAATAATGAGTTTTGTATTACATACACCATTAAAATTTAATGAAATAAAAATTTTCAAGTAATATATACATCACGATTTTCGTGCTAATTTTTTAAACCGAAACACGAGTATATATTTATGTAAATATGTAAATTCGCAACAAATTAAGTAAAAGCATTGGGCACTCACAAAACATCGTACTGCATGCAACCGCCAGATAAAAAAAATAATAAACATCAAAAGCTAATTATTGCAATAAAGTAATTTTTAACAAATATTATAAAAATCATATTGGATTTTAGGTACATACTTGTTACTTAAACTAAAAGGTTGGAGAATATATAAATTTACGGAACTATAGTTTTGAAGCTTGGACTCGAATAGACTTTTCTATATAACTGACTGAATAAGAACAAAAATAAAGAGTAAGATAAGGTGTCTACAATCTCTAAAATGAAACTGTAAAGAATATATCTTACGAATTTTAGAAGCTATAATAAATTTGGACGACTTGGGTGAATTTAAATATGTATTAACTAAGAAAAACAAAAATTTTTAATTATGTCAAATCTTTAGAATTTTAAAACAAGAGTAGATATGATTTAAAATGGAGCACAGTTTTTTAAAACATCATTTTTGTTTTTAAGAAAATAGGGTTAAGTCCAGCAAAGCGGGCCGGGTGAAGCTTGTAATATAATAAAAAAATATATTAAGTCATTAAAATTATAAAAGTTCTGTATAACGAAATTAAAAGTATTTTTTTGTTTAAATTAGTATTTTTTTTTTATTTAAAGGGAATTTTCAAAAGAGTTTTCTTTTTGATATTTAGCACTTCTTTTATTATAGTAAATTTTTTTTTAAGAACCAAAAAATTAATATAATGGTAAATGCTTATAATACTTAATACTTATGATAAGTTGGCTGTGTTGGCTGGCCTTTGTTGAACAAATTAGGAATTCAATATCTTTTGATGGGTACCTTTTGAAGCAACTGATGCCTTTTTTGTGAATTTTTTGGTTTACTGTCCTCTAAGATTTTCTATAATGAAAGGCCAGTACAAACATTTTTCTATACCTTTGTTTACCTGCTTTTAGCTGCAGGCGATTTTAACGCTATACATTTGTAGTTGGGCTCTCGCCAATTTATCCCTAAATGTTTAGTTTTGTGAGACTCCGTGTCTAAAATGGGGTGAAATTTTTTTTTATTAGAAAAATTGATTTATTGGTCGGCCAGTTGACCCTAACAAAAATTTATACACTATCGGTTTTGGCGCAACCAAGTTTATTTCCGGAACTTTTTGAGATATGGTCGTTGAATCTAGCTTAGGACCAATTACCCAAAATTATGAGCATTGGCTGTCTTCACTGGCCTCCTGGTTTTCATTGAAAAGAACATAACTTTGTACATCTGCAACGTTATGTTACGGCTTAAGCACTTCCCGACAAAATGGAAGGTTGCCTTGATGAAAAGATTTTTTGAAGGTGGAGCTTTTCAGGCCTAAAAGCCTGTTGCAAACTTAGTATGTTGAAATTTACTACAAAAATACCTAAACTTCAATCTTGAATGGAAATATCTAGATTCCAAATCACAAGTTAGCTTAAGGCAACAACAAAGTACCATATTAACTTAAAGCGACTGCTCTAAAAACTTTGTTATTTTATGCAATTCTGTACTATTAATTATAAACAGACTAATTTAGATTACTTGAATAAAGTAACACTTTTACTTGGCTTTTACGTTATAATATATTTCTAATAAATTATATTGAAGTAAGAGCTCAGAAAGCTTCATATTTTCTCTTACAAGTAAAACTGCAGTGATTTATTTGTGCAAGTTAATATCTGTGAATATCTGAATATATGATTTTCTGGAGTATATTTCAATATTTGTTTGCCTGCATTTGTACACTTTACTTAGTGTTGAATAAAACCCTAATCATATTAATATGCAGTGAAAAAAGATTACACAATATAGTAAGTTTTACATTTTACAAAATAACAACCAGATGTGAGTTTTCAATTTTAACCACTTGTATGTGTGAAAATATATATGTTCTAATGCATGTGTGTTTAGGTGTGTTGGTGTATAATAAATGCAAAAGCTAAATCAGCATAACATATATATATATCCGATTTCAATACCATTACAGAAATGTTGGTATAATTCTATGCTAACTACTAATAGATATTTAGCTTTGATCAAACGTGTAGCAGATTTTAAATAGTTTACAAATGTTTCATGTCTATTTTACTTCATCTCCAAATACATATTAAATAAAAATTAAAAAATACAAAAAAAAAATATGGCAAAAGATATCAAGAAATTACAAAAAATTATTTTAATATTAAAAAAACTTATAACAATCTCGTTTTTTGAGCCGGTTGTACTGAATGTATTTTTAAATTTCTCCATAGCTTTTTACAACACTCAAAAAACAATTTACGACCGCTGGCAACAAAAATATTTATTATATTTACAATCTTAGTTGCCAGCTTAGCAATAAAATAATTGTATTTACAATTAGGTTGTTAAAACGCCAATTATTGTTTGTAATAACTTTTATCTGTATAGGTGTTGAATTTTTAGTTTTTTTGAATTCATAAGGCATATGTTTTTAATTTTTGATCACGTTTTTTTTATTGGATCTTAACTTTGGTGAACTAGCAATAAGAATTCGAACCTGAAAACTGAAGAACTAATAGAAGTCCAGCCATGATCACATTAAAATTTAAAATCTCAAATTTAAATAAAGAGCAATTGCAAATATTTCATTAAAGCGCAACGGTTCTTAAATATTTCTAGCGAGCAGATCGAGATGTGTTTCTGCTTGCCCTAAAAACTTAAAACTTAAAGCTTAAAACTTCACATTCATTAATATTACCAGTTATAATTTTGAATATTGTTTTTTAATGCACAAAGGAGCTTGTATGAGACGTTACCTTTCTTTATATAATATGCATCGTTGCACCAAATTGGTATAAAAATCGAGGTGGAGAGTAAAAGCTTACAATCGAAACCAAGCACATAGTTTCTACTAACTAGAAAATGTTTTTGGACTGCTTTTAATTTTATTTATGGCAATTTTTTATCTAAGAGTAACTTCCATGTGAGGCGTCGAACTGGATTAATGCTGGGGTATATCGCTTAAAATTTTTGAGGCGCCATAAAGTTATTTATATAGATTAAATAAAACGACCTTTTACATAAAAAAATACGTCGATGCATTAAGCTCACTTATTATTATTTTCCTCTTAAGAACTTCATGAATAATAAAAAAACAGTATCATCAGCAAATGTCGACGTTTGTGTTTGATTGTTAGTTGTAAGGACTACTGTTTTTAAGGCAAACATAGAAATGGTCCCTAGAAAACACTTTGAGATACGCTAACCTTAATTGGTTTAACGACAACTTAAGTGATTGACTTTAAGAATCATAAGCTGTAAAAAAAAAACGCATTCTAAAATCAAGAATTTTATTTTTGAATATATCCGAAATTGCATCCGAATTTTTTAAGTATGATCCGTACTTCTGTTGTCTTAAATCAAGTCCCGTAGGGTTAACTTAAAAAATTAAGGAAAAAAAAACTTCTGCAACTAAAATGCTAAAAGCCTTTGAAATTTTGAGAAGCGCGTAGAAGGCAGAATTTATTTGATTTGTTACAACATCTAGAAGCCGGAATCCTATTTCTATTGGTTATCAATAAAATGCAGTAATTCAGTCACGCCAGAACGTGAATTGCGAGTGAAAACATTATTTTAGTGAATTGAAAACTGTCGCTTTGTTATTTCTTTCCCACGATCCTTTTAGAGTTTTCAGGGGCGGTTTTACCATTAGGAATCTTCTTAGACGTTTGAGTAATCACTATAGAGAATAATTCGCCTAACAAGTCGAGTCTGAACCTTTAAAGTGTTTCTTAAGTGGCATATTCTCTCTGCCTTAAATAATTAGTGCATTCTTTTTATTTAGTTTTAAGTTTGGGCGATCTATGCCATTGGGATTGCCTTCGCGGTTTTATTTTCACAGAAAAAAGCTGTTACACATCTGTAGAAAAAACTATGTTGCGCCTAGACTGGCGATATATTTCAAAATCACGTTTCGCTTTTTTAGTTTTAATTGTTACTCAAATTTAATTACATTTTCGTGAAGTTTACATTGTATTCACTAAATGTTACTTTGAAGATCTTTATAACAAAAACCTGCAATTGGAATACATTGACAATGCTGCTATAATTTTTAGCTTAATTGCATATGCACCGGCCACATTTTATTGTTGTACTCTTGTCTCTCTTTGTTTGTGCGTGCAGGTGTATGTGTGCGCATAATATTCTCTGCTTATATTCATATTCATTTGCATCCTCTTTGCATTCATATAACAATTCATATGAATGAGATGTGTATAAATTAATAGTATTATTGTAAGGATATTAGTTTACAAGTTTGCATAAATGTGTAAGTATATTTATACACAAATAAACTAAAAGTATGTATTAAATTACTGCATACATATTATAAGTTTATTGTACTAAGGGTAACCAGTGGCTACACTAGGAACCACAATTTACTTTTATTTCCATTCATATACATACATCCCTTGGTTTAGTTATATGTACTTGCTTATCCTCATTATATCTGTATATGTATGTGGCTATGTGTTATTTGTTTTTGTTTATTTCAACTTATCAAATAATGCTGCTGGATAAAGAATTTTAATATGATATTCCTTTTATTTTTGTTTAGTTTGCAGCCACCATAACTAGAATAAAAACATATCGATATCATCATCAGAATCCTCATCATCTCACCAGTTGGAAATTTGTTAAAAAAAACCTTATTTCTGTGAGGCATTATATATGTTTGTATATGAAATAATCATTTTTCATTTGTAATTTAATACATTTCTAATGCATTTGATATGTCCTATCAACAAAAGTCGGTTTCCACACAAGCTTTTCTAATGTTTTAATACAATTTCCTTATATTGTCATGGAATTATTTAATTTATCTTATTAATATTTATAAAATAATTAAGGATATTATGACATTGTTTATGCATTTAATAATCAATACGGAATTAGGTAAACATAAGTCTTTGTTATTTGTAAGTAAGTGATTTTTAATTATAGATACGAATGCAGTATGGCTTATATAGGATGTTTTGTCTTGTAACCAAATCAATGATTAATATTAAATAAGGTTGAAAGGACAAGTAGAATAGTCAAAATAAAAAAATTATTAAATATGTGAACTTTGCTGAGAGCATAGGCAGTTTACCTACGCATCGATATTAATATTTGTAGATAATAAATTTTTTTATGATCCAACAAGCTTTTCGAAACACAATTATGCTATTGTATTTTTAAAAAATAATCTCTTTTTAGCATGTTTCATAGAAATGTATTTTGTTGCAAGCCAATGGGTTACGTCAGGAAAAACGTAAGGGATTTTTTGGAGGCTAAAACTGTAAATTAAATACAGAGTTAGAATATTTAGAGACCCACACAAATTCGTTTTTTTCACAGCGCGGAATATTTGGAAGCCTTTGAAAATGCACATGTATCAACAAAATGCTATTCTGATTTTTGAAGCTAATTCCAGCTTTCTAAATATTAATTGAAAATTGTTTAAGCCCGGTTCAATTTACATCAAAACTAAACTAATAGAATATTCTTAAATTACTTCATTTCGCTACTTAAGGCATCTCATCTGGTTCATTAAATCGAAAAATATTATAATAGTTGGTCCATATATTCATTTGCAGACACATATTTGATGTTTTCTTGAGTTAGTAGCAACTATCCTGCGGTTGCATTGAGTATCAGTACTATTAGCATTAGAAGAAATTTAAAATTTAAAAATAAAAAAAAAATAAAAAAATATCAAAACTAACGTTTGTCTATAAAGTCGACTTCAAGCTGTGTCAAAAGATCTAGACTTAAAATTTTTGGAATCGCATTCTCAAAAAGCCCTTAGCATTATAAAAAAAAAAAGCGAAACAGGTAAGAGCGATATATTCGGTTATGCCGAATCTCATATACCTTTCAATTGGGCTTTCAAAACCCTGAAATTTTTTTTAATTTATATCCATTTTTTGTTTATGAAATGCTTATAACTAATTTTAAATAGGTGTCCGTGCCACATTCTAACCCTTTTGGGGTGAGAACGGGGATGTTGTAGGGGTTTTACTCTAATTTTTTCAAAATTTAGCATGGCAACCCTGTTAGGGGCTGATAATATGGGTTAGTTATGCTCCACAAAAATATTTGAAAGGAAAAATCAATTGGGATCGGTCTTAAATGTGACCTTTGTAGGAGCACCCTGGAAGGGGTGGGAGCGATTTAGGAAAAACTTAAAAAATTTATTTTTGCATGGCAATTCTATTAAGAAGCAGAGATAGAGATTAAGTATTTTCCACAAAAATGTTTGTGAGGTAAAATTAATGGCGCCGGTCTTACATTGTATCCTTTTAGGGGCAACTCCGGGGCAGTTGTAAAGGCATTTATGTACAAATTTTGGAGAAATATACAAAGTTTGTCTTGTTTTTTGGCTTTTTCTCTCTCAGTTATAGGGCCATTTTGCTGGATTTTATTGGCAATGTTTTGGCAATATTTCTGTTAGTTTGGTTGTACTTGCGGGTCTATGCAATATCTGGGGGGCTTCAAAAAGTTGATTCCAAACGTAACACGGACAGACGGACCGACAAAAATCGCTAAATTGGCTGTCCTCTCTAGAAGGACCAAAAAAATATATACTTTATGGGGTCTCAGATGGATATATAAGAAATCAAAAATTGAATGGCAAACTTCTTTATAGTTTCTATCACTTATGTGAAGGGCAAAAAGTAATTTTTGGGTTTCCTTCCAGGTCTAAAGTTCTGTATTTAATTTTTCTATACTTATAATTTAAAAAGGGGGAAAAAGTACAAAAAAAAGGATAAATGAGTACTTTTTTGTACACACAGTTGACTTTTAGTCAACAATTTACAATTTCTTAAGTTAAATTTTCTTGACGCTTTTACTTAAAAAAGGCAAAAAATTACTAAAAATGGAAAAAGGTTATTTTTGTTAACTTAGCTGACTTGTGATATCTTTTTGGTTATTTAATAGTCAATTGCATATATATTGGCTTGTGACAGTACCAAAAAGCACTAAAGCCAGGCAAAAAAAGGACATTCTGTTTACCAAGCTGACTTCGGAAAATTGTCCTCAATACAATATTTTTAGACTTGTAATTTTATATAAGGAAAGAAAGCTCCGAAAATGTGAAGCCCCAATTGTTCTAAATTTTACATATGCAGACTTGGCTTCTTAAAAAAGTCACAAAAGGCTCAAGTTTTATAATTTAAGACTCAAAATCTTAAAAGGTATAATATAGTACCATAATATGGAAAGAGTAGTTTTTGTCCACTTAGTTGGCTTTTGACTTATATATGGGTTCATAGCTTTATTGTCATAGTTTATAATTTTAAAAATTAAAAATAGACCAAAATCGTTTACATTTATTTTTTGAGGCAGGTCGAAGTCCGTTTGAAATATGTTTGTATTTTTGCTGGTTTCGGTTTTACAATATGAACCTTAAAAAAATGAAATATAGTTTTATTACTTTTACATCTAGCGTCCAATTTTCATAAAATTCTTCCTTAATAGATCTTAGTGTCAGAAGGGGTGCCCCGCGGCTAATTTTTTAGTCTCTAGCTAAAGTCGCTTAGCATATATGTATATATATATGTATATGCATTGCATTTTCTTTTAAAATATTTACCATATTTTATGTAATTTGAATTTCTTTGTTAAAAATTTTTGACCCGTGACTAGTGTGTAACTGTTGTATGGGCAATTCCATTGTGAAGTGTTTCGCCATTTTACTTATATTTTTGCATATCATTCACACAATATAAAATTGTAATTCAAAAAAATTTATTATTTCTATAAAGGCGCGTTATTGCCACTTTCTGTTTTGAATTATTTTTAAATATTTCCGAAATAGAGATTGTTAGCCTTTAAATAGTTCTTTTGACACAATTAAAAAAATTCTTCTAGAGCCTTAATACTATCTTCAAAAATCTTAGTTTTTAAAAAAAAATAAAGGAACTTTCTAATAAAATTTTAAATTTAAACTCTTTTCATACCTAGGGGACCAAAATACATCAAAAAACCCTACTAATGATCTAATGTCACGGCAAAAGTGAAAGGTGTGGCATAAATATCAAGGCTTAAAAATCGAAGTGAAGATTGAGTATGTGATAGTTTCAAGCTCTTGCCTAGCAATTATAAATTATATTAAACCAAATTTTAAAACTTCGAAAATTTAATCTTTTATACGTTAATACACATAGAAGGGATTTTGGACCTTTTTGCGTGGAATTAATTGTCCATATATTATTAAACTTGGTAAAATTTTACTACTGAGTTTTACACTTTTACAGTTTATAAAAAAAGCGATATGTCTTCATCCAAAATTAATTTAAACAAATAATTGTTTAAAAAAATAAATTCAAAGGTAATTAAATATAAGAATGATTAAAAATATGTTTTAAAGTTGACTTTAAAAATTTCCTGTTCCAGGTCCTCTTGTTTTTATGATTTTTAATTTTTTAATGAACATGCTGTTCCCAGCTAAGAAACAATTTCTTTTTATCTTCCACTAAACACAATAATTATTGTGTTAATAACAACAAGTTTACTGTTTTCCCCAAACATAATTGGAGATAAATAATTATCTTTTTAATGTTTCATATAGACAATAAATGATCTGAGAAATTATTTTATAGTACGTATAATGTTAAACAAAAACAGATGTATTTATTTATACAACAAAAAAAAAAACAACAACACCAAAAGCTAAACAGATGTAAAGTTGGTGGGAGGAAACAAAAAGAATTTAGCATTCTGAGTGAATGAAACTAAAATAATTCATTGCATTTAAGACAATAAATCTTTGAGGGTCAAAGCACAATATTTGTGTATCCTTAAAATAATTTTGTTTTTATTGGGAATTTAATAATAAAATACTATTTTTTATCAAGCTTAAAAATAATGTAGAAGTTATTTAAATTAAAAAAAAAATTTTCTTTACTATTCAGTAAACAGAAATATGTAGTTAATGAATAAAATTATTTCGTTATGCAATTATGTATTTTAAAAAACAGCTGCATTGGAAATATGCTTAAGCTATTTAATAAGTTTTAAAATTTTTATCCTTTGGCATATTTTTATAACATTGCCAGACAAGGATTTTGTTGGATTTTATTACATGAATATTCATATTTACCTTTTTACGAATAAATATTTTTATAACAAACAGATAGACATATGTAATGTTTACCTTAAAGGGAATGCTAAATGTAATACAATTCATCAGCGGGGCATATCAAAACAGCATTATAAAAGATGCCTCACATGTGCATTACTTTTGTAACGAGTAAATACAAAAATAAAAAGGGGAGAAACCATAAATATTCCTACTATTTGCATATGTTTGTATAAACAAACACAAAACATTATTTAAATCACTGATGAATGTTTGAATGCATTTAAAAGCACAGCAATGCATAAGGTTGCATTCATCATCGGTTTTGTGCTGCAGGCAGGGCACATGGTTATTTAATGTTTGCATGTATTTCAGTACCTACAAAGCACTGCGGGGGTAGAAGATTTTTTGTCTGTCAAAAATGCGCTGACGGAATTGTGGAACAGATTTAAGTTCAAGAAAAAGAATTTTAAAAATATATAAACACATGTTTAATAAAAGATTCAACAGCATAAATATAGATTTAATACAAAATTAAAAACAAACTAGAACGAACTGAGATCTGAACTATATAGCTCGAATATAAAAAAGTAGTTATAGAATGTTATTGTTTAAAGTTTTACAGAGTCTTTTATTTATATCTAAATTTTGACAAATTATCTGCTTTAACATTTGCAGAATAGTTACTTTATCAAAGAGTTTAAAGAAAGCTTTAAGGTCGAACGCATCCACCCGTTTGTTTAATAGCCAGTAATTCTAACACATTTAAAGACGCTAGAACGGGGCACTAAAGTAGCATAATACTACGTAAAAGCATTAGATGTCTTTTGACACTTGGCAACTCAAACAAACTAAAAGAGATGGATAATCTGAGCTAATTGGATAAAAAGTAGCGCCTCTGATTAATTTTAACAAAGCGAATCTCAGGCCTATTTTGGATTCTCATTAACCTCAATTGTCGAGCCGCACCTCTACCCGTAAGAATGACTTAATTGTGTTAAGCGTTTAGTTAGTAACCCACCATTGAAAGAACTTACTTACTTTAAAAAAACGGAGAAGAGACTAATGAAAGTCCCTTATGTTCACACATCCTGCAATATTCGAATCCTAAAATATTCGAACTCTGTTTAAAAAAAAGTGCAGGGTGCGCACTTTAGAAATACAAGGCCCAAAATCACAGCTTCGCTAAAAGTCAACGCGCTGTATTATGGCAGCCATGAAAAAGACATGAGCTTGGCAGTTGTTGTATTCAAAATCTGTGGCCATGTTCTAGCCAAAGACAAGAGCGTACAAACCAAAAATATATTTTTCGATTGCCTAGAGAGAGCCTTAGACGGTTTTAATGTAAAAATAGAAAAGAAAAATATTGTTAATATTTACACAATACAGGCAAAACAAATAATGCTAAAAGAAAAAACGTTTAAAAACATGATGAGATAAGAAGAGGTTGCCGCGTAAATATTTTCATAGTTATAAACTTCGATATCCCGATTTATAAAAATTCATGTGGCTGACACCAGATCAAATAACCTAAAACAAGATTGATCACGTTTCAATAGGCGGAAGGCATACAATGTTGGAGCGAAATAGCAAAACACTGTCAACTCCATCGAATAAGCGAAATATCCAGGATTTCCGTAATGCAACTAAGGCAAAGACAATGGTATACAGAGCAACACTGTAGTCGCTACATACTAATACGTCTCGCATTGGATAGGTTTGGGAAAAGAAGAGAAAAGGAAATCATATATTTGATAGGAAGAAAAGAGAGATGAAAAGCGTCAGTGTGAACGCATCGAAAAAATTCAGGAACAAAACTCCAAACTCAAGGCTTTGGTATAGGCAAATACGAAAAAGGCAACCTAGTAACTGATTTAAATAGCATGCTCAGGATATGGGAAGATTATTTTTTACACAGGTTGGTATGCGTTGAGAGCATACTGCCTAGCCAAAATTTGATCGAAAAAGCAGTAACCCCACTTAAGAATAACAAGCAAAGAGCACGCGATAGATTGCCAGCTGAATATTTAAAGACCGCTGCTTTTTCCCGTAATGAAAGTCGAGGATCTTCATGTAAGCTGCTGTTCACCAGTTTAATGTTTTCCGGAGTCCTTGAAGATCGACTGGGCCTTAACCGTGGGATATTCAAAGCCGAAGCAGTTGCAGGGAATCTTTGCATCCACGAATGAATTAAATTTACTCTCGGTCCATTACGAATTAGCCGAATACTGAACTTCGAACAAAATTGTCGACGATCACTTACGTAAGAATCATTACTCTTAAAAAATGTATCCACAGCAAATGCGCGAAACTCACTTGACCGCTGCGACATCGTCATTAACAAATCTTTACACTCGTTAATTCCAATGGCACCACCTTCCCTCCACCCCTTTTATTACTTTTATATATAATCGTGTGTAAACATATAATTTTGTCACCAGACACTGTACTTCTAATAACAGCTACATACCCGGTTGTGTCGCTATTAACTGTAATACTGGGGGCAAATTACAGCATTCGATTTAAATTGAATTTTAATATTTCTTATTAGAGTTCCTATATTAAAAGCATTGACAACACGTTCGATTGAGTAAAATTTCGATTCAAATCGAATGCGGCAATTTGCCCCCTAGTTTAAAAAAAATAGTTTTGTTGTGGAGTATCAGACGGTATATATGCATATAAAGGTATATATACATATTTATTTCATTTTATAATGCCTAACAAAATGTTCCATCTCTGAAGCCATTTTTTATAAAAACTCACATCCTTCAAAATAATTCTTCTTTTTTTTCTCATAAATAAAACACCAGATTTTTTCTTTCCTGTATTTTGAATATTATGGTTTATTTTTATAAGATCCATTATTTATATGCCGCCCTAGTACACATTCTTTCACATGTTTTATTTATATTGTGAGTGTTTAGAGGTCATGTACTTGTTTGCCTTTAAATAAAAACACAGCAACACAACAGTTTATTTTAATTTTTAAACATCACAACTAATTATGGTTTTGTTAACATTAAAAATATATTTTAAAATTCTAATTGTTGTTAACATTTTGTTTTTTTTTAAGTTTTATTTTTATGAAGAATGGGGACTTCGTTGCATGTTTTAGTTGTTGGGGTGGCAATACGACGGGTAGTGCTACGAGTCAACATTTAAAATAGATTTTGTTTAAAGTAACTTAAAATAATTATTTGTGAGTTGAGGTATGAACTTTTAAATTTGATGTTATTAGCTCAATGACTTTTTAATTTTGTTTATGTTACTTGGGCTCGTTGGATTTTAAGCACATCCTACATCACTTTTAAATAAAAATACACAGTCTTTGAGTAGTTTAAAAATTTATTAGCTCATTGACTTTTTGGAAAAATTTTTACAAGTAAGAGGTGGGCCATCTAAAACTATAAGTTCAAGCTTTAGAAAAATCTAAGTCTGAAAATTTTAAAAATCTAAGTCTGAAAATTAAAAGGCAGAAGAATATTAAGTAAAGTTACAATGAAGGAGGCCCTATGGATGCAGAAGTAGATTGCGATAGTGATAATTAAAATTGTTTACCAAAAACTTTTGCAAAACTGAAGAAAACAACTAAAGAAATAGGACATCAAGCAGAAAATACTCCTTCGAATATTGATATAAGTGAAGATAGTATTGCCTCTCTTTAACTTTGAGTTACATTTTTGTTTTTGTGTGTTTTAATTGTTGATATGACAGCCGAATTCCTTAGTTTGTGTTCGTTAAAGTAATTTTAAGTTTATATTAAGTATAAATGAGAAATATTTTAATATTTAAACTATTTGAAAATTTTGTATTTTTTGAGGCGATTATTTATATTAAAAATTTGAAAAATCAAAAACCATATTACATTACCACAGGGTAACTTTTTGGTGTGCCTTATCTACACATGCGATAATTGGACCAATTTTTTTTTGAAAATTCTCAAGATCAGGCAACGAACGTCAACGGTGAAAATTATCGACGCATTATTACGGCATTCTTTTTGCCAAACCTGCGAGCTCATCCCTTGCACCCTTCGATTACGAGGTTTAAACAGGATGGGGTGAATGCACATAAAGCCAGAGCTTCTATGAATTTGCTTCGGAAAAATTTCCTCCAACAACTGATCAGTCACTTTGGGTTGGATTTTTTGCTGGGGCTATCTCAAAGAAAGGATTACTAGTGACAATCCCCAATCTCTTGCGGCCTTAAAGGAAAAAATTCGTCGAAAAATCAGCGCTGTTGGACCAAGTTTACTGAATCGTGTGGCGCAGGACACAATTTTAAGAGTGTGTTCAACTCCACGGAAGATATTGGGATGCCATATTCTTTAGAAAATAAAATCCGCATTTTAATTCTATATTTCAATGCTCCAGATAAAACCTTGTTTCAATTATTAAATTTTTTATTTTAATTTGAAAATATAAATCCGCTAAGATACCCTGTGATAAAAATTAAGGAAAACAATAATTTTGTTTAAGCAATTTTTACTATAGAAATGTGCAAAAATAAAAATGTAAAAGCCCATTTTTCTGTGGGGGACCTTAGTGCCCTACTTCATACCTTATGCCAAAAATCAGGATTTGTAGTCTAGGGGTTAATTAAAAGGACTATAAATTATTTAGGGAACGCAAACAAATGTTTCATTTAACTAAATATCTAAAGTTCTGTTAAATAACAATTTTTTTTTTAATTTTGTACCGGATTGATATAATAAATCCTTTGGTTTGTTATTCCCAATTAATTGATTTCTTCATGACCATATTTCAACAAAAATTGTCACATCAAATTAGTGTCAAGGTTTAAAAAAAAATTTTATTTAAAATTTTATTTTTTGCTTTGTTGTATGCAAAAACAAATTTTAAGTATTTTTTACAAAATTGTGGTAACAAGATTTTTAAATCTTATTTGTATTTTAAACGATGTTTAACTTACTTGCCACTTGACTATGATTACTTGGCAAGAGAAAAAATCCTTAAAAGAAAAATCTAAACTTTAACTAAACAGACCCCATATGAAAAACAATCTTATCTTTTGTTTTTAAATCATCAAGAATTTCTAAAATCTTTACTTTATTTTCGAAAAGTTTTTTGTTGAGTGCGAAAAAAGTAAAAAAAATGGGAAAAGTTTTCCAAACAGCTACCGACTGCAACTGCAGCATGTTGCAGTAAGAAAATGTGTTCAACAAGATAAACAATCCGTAGCAACAGCAATAACTAATAACAAAAGATGAAAGTAAATGCAAGTAAAAGTATGTAAAAGTACAAGAATAGAATAGAACTAACGACAATAACATACTTACTGTCTTGTACCAGATAAAAGTTTCTGGAGTCTTTATGAATTTAAGCAGAAATGCTATAAAAAAGATAAAAATTAACTTAGTAGAACAAGTTTGGTTAACAAGAATTGTGTCGTGCAGATGACGTTGACAATGTTATTTTAAGAAAATTTTGGTTAAGAGAGTGGTCGATCAAATCGAAAAAAATAAAATAATAAGTTTTATTAAAAACAGTGATCTTTAGAAATTATTTAAATGGCGGCCATCAAATAACTTAACAAAAAAAAATAACAGAGTAAAAATAATTTTAAAAACAAGTATTGCTATTTTTTCTTATTGTGTTTTATAGAGGGGATCTCTTAGAAACAAATCAAGGGTTCCGTAAGGCTCAGTCCTTAAAAGCATGAAAATCCTGTGTAATATCCGCTGAAGGAATTACGTTTTTCTTGAGTCCAACCAAACAACTATGTGGCTTGACTTTTATAAATGGCGTAGAAATAACTTCACACTAATTCTAATTTCTTAAAATTTTACATTATAAGTTTTTCGCAAGAGACTCAGGTAATGCTACGGGATGATATGCTGGCGAAAAGAAGCTCCTGGAAGCTTCACTGCAATAAGTTTACAACGTGAACGACGTATCAAAGATTAAGAGGTTTTTTGTTTAAACCTATTTCCAGACTAAGACATTTTTTTAAGAATACAAAGAAAAGCATGTAGACAATAGAAAAAACTTCAAACCTTTTGATAAGGGGTTACTTCATTACAAATGAAATGATTAAGAAGGCATTTCTAACTTAAGTCAGCAGCACCGGATATCATCTTTTCAGTTCCACTGCAGGTTGACTTAATATCATCCCAGTGAAATTTTAACGTTTCAGTATAAACCAAAAAATAATTTGAAAATCGCGCGATTTTTTGGCTTATACTGAAACGTTAAAATTTCACTTTTTTTTTTAGATTATCGCAATGAGTAATATTGACATCATATAAATAATCTGTAACTCTATTTCTGCTTAGGTTTCACTACTGCCAAGCTTTGCGTAGAAATATAAGTAGTCGAAAACCTCTACTACAATATATCAGATCATCTAAGCATGCATCTATACTGTACCACAAAATAATGGTGCTTCCCCGACTTCCACCAATGTTAGTTAAGGAGGCTTTCGCGCACATTAAATCTGATATTTATCTTTTGGACAGTGAAAGCAAGTTTTCAGGATTTTTAAAATACTTTGAAACACAATGGATAAAAAAGGTTAGCTTTGTTTTAAATTTACTTTAATGTAACGTATATATTATAAATAGGTTGGATGTAAAAACTTTAGCGTATATAAACAAAATACTCGTACTACTTCTGCGATTGAAGCATACAATGGTGTTTTGGGAAAATGCATTCAGAAGAATGGAAATTTCTTAAAGTTTGTAAAAGCAATCAGAAATGAAGAATTTTTCAAAAGCAGGCAATTTGAAACATTGGTCACTTGTGGTAGTCCTTTAAAAAAACGGAGGAAAAACAGCACAGAAAAGAATACGAAAATCAAAGAAGCTACTGATCATTTAGATTTTGGCAAAATAACAATCGCAGACTTTCTTTCCCGAATGGTGCAGAAAGACTACGGTATATGCACTAATATGATACCAATTGAAAATATATTTGAAGAGACACCAGAGACTGAGGAAGATGTCTCGGAAAACGACGATGGTAATAAATCAATAGATAATGAAAAGAGTGTGTTGTTTGCAAAGACGTAATTGCAAACGTCGTATTGCTTCCTTGCAAACATTTAAAAATATGCAGTTTTTGCAAAATAAAACTGTCTTCAACTACAAATGTACTTCATTGTCCCTATTGTAGAGAATTTGTAAAAGAATGCATAGATGTATTTGTTTAAATTATTTTTATATTAAATTGAAACTTACCATTATAATTATTAATATTCATTTTTATATAAGTATTAGTGTATTTAATTTTACTTTTGTTTATCGACTTTGAAATAAGTAACAATTTAATTAATAAATTAAAGCTTTATAAGTTATAAGGAAAAACTAATTTTTTATTTTTTTGTTTAAATTTTTATTTTTTGGGGTGAAATTTCATTATATATTTTGGGACAATATTTCATAACGAAAAAATACTACAAATTTGGGGCCATATTCCATTTCAATCTTGGGGCAATTTTTCGATGTTTTTGGGGTAATATTTCACTTAAAAATTGGGCCCAAGTTTCATCATGACTAATAACCCCAAAATTGGGGTCATTCGACATTTTTTACTTTGGGGTAATTTTACATGGGGTCACAATTCGCAGCGCCCTTTTTTATACCCGACCAACCTTCGCATTTAAGTATCACTTGGGATTGGCAGAAAGCTAGGCAGCTGCGAAATCCCTAAGGCTTTTTGACCCATTGGCCTAACCTTCCTCCTGCTCCAAAGCATTTTTTGTGTTACTACAATACACAGTCTTCTACACATTTTGACTGATGAATGGTTTAAACCAGTTTTCTATTCAGACCATGTGGTTATACTTTTGATATTTTTTAGATATTTAGGAAGGCGGAGACAGCCTTAAAGATTTCACATGACTGTACCTTGGTACTTGTGGTCCTTTTTTAAAATCTTCTTTCTTTGAACCTAACTTTGCTTAACCCATATCACTTGAAACCAACTGAAAATGAAACACAACTCTCACTCGAAGCTGTATTTTTTAGCTTCTTGAACTCGTACAAAAACGGGCAAAAGTGTCCACTAGTTCAACTAATTTATTTAATTGTTTTAATCAACTCGTTATTATAAACGAATGTGTTTTAAAGGAACCAGGGAATTAGTCTCTGAAAACCGGATGTTCGTACGTGATGCTCCTCTTTCAAAAATGTGAACTTTTATATGTGGTGGCTTGGCCGGAAATATTCGTTCTTACGTCGCACGATTGGCGTGTGGAATAAGCTCCGTGCGGTAACATTACTGCAATTTTTGATATTAAACGATTTAATGCAAATGTTGTTTCCTTTTTATGTAACAGTCTATTTTTCTTATACCAGCGCAACGCAATGCATGCACATATATGCGTCATGTCGTGGTAAAATCTTCGATCTATACCATGAAACCAGTCCAGTTAAAAACTTATGAAACATTCTTTAAGGACCTATACTTTATTCATAGAAATATTACCTCCTTGGATTCCTTAAATCTTAATACTTTATTTTATTAAAGTTATTAAATTTCAAAATCTTTCTGGAACGTTCTTGGGATTGTATGCGGGAATATGTACATTAGCTTCTTCTTCTTTTAAATTATCTATAAAAGCAAGCAAATTCAAAACTCGCCTGAAAAATTTTATTTAAAAATAGAATAAAACAGAAATTAATGACAGTTTCATATAATTTTTTTTCATTTTTTTGGCCTTTATTTAATAAACTATTTTTATTTTATATATTTTTTTTCTACTTTTCTCACAGTTTCTGGCAACCCTTTCTGTTCTTTCAAGTTCTTAAGAGGAAATTGGTGTGAAAATAACAAACAATCTAAATATTTAAAATTCGCCGTATTTAATACTAAAACTAGTTATTTATAGAAGATGTTTTAAACAAGTTTAACACATTTTAAGTGTTAAATTAAACAAAACTTGTTGTCTACTTTTAACATTATTGTATTCCATTTCTTTCCAATGCCTTTACGCCTCCCATTTATAAAACTCTTGAATTCACACAATTTCATTTTTACCTTCAAAATATGATTTTGTTTTTCATTTAAATGTTGACGATGGATGGCCAACGTCTGTTTGCAGTAACAAAGTTAATACCTCCTCGACATTAATGCTTTGCGTGGGCGAAGAAGGTGTTAAAATACTTTTTCATAACAAATTGTTTGCGAAGGTGTGTAATTGTGGGTGTGTGCGTGTTTGTGAAAAATTCCCAAAAGTTTAGAGTGGTGCAAGGCCCATCCGTTAAATAAAAACTTAAGTAGACGATAAGATAGTTGCAACTAAAACATAAAAATTATTCAAATTCCTCTTAAAATTCAGAGATATTTAAAACTATTTATATAATAATGAGATTTAAGACAGCATTCACAGTACACTGTCGGCATCATTATCGTTGTCATCAGTGTTTTTGCCAAAAAATACTTTAGCTGACTTCAAAATATTTCGCATCACTGGATAATTTCTTGTTTCTTTTCTCTTCCTATCTTTATCTATCATGTTACTAAGGATGTTCTCACACACTTTTATTCAGTTTTAAGGAATTTATTTAAAAGTTAAGTAGTTGTAGTTTTTCTTTCTTTTTTCATTTGTACCAGATTTTGTTTTCGTTATCATTTCTTTTTTAAGTTCCTTTTTGTGACATTTCAGTATTGTATATATGTATGAGTTTGTGTGTGTGTGTGTGTGTGTTTTCGCTTGTTTTTCTAGGTTTCGTCTTTGCATTAACTTTGTTTAAGCAATAAAGTGTTGAATCGTTTAGGGAGTGCAAATTAAGTCGATGAAGTTTTTCAACAAGGAAACAAAAACTTGGTTAATAGTGACAAAATAGAGAAAAAATAATATAAGAAAAAAAAATAAATAACTAACCACTAACTATTGTTTTTAGGTTTTTAAATGTCCTGCGAGAATAGTAAAAGGTATGCAAACTGGTTTTCTTTTTAGCTTTAGCATACGTTTGATTTGATAAAGAAAGGTGTTAAGATTGTTGCATTTTTTGGAAATGGCTTTTAATTTTTTTTTAATAAAACAATTTCTGTAATTTAAAATTGAACAAATTTATTTTTTAAAAATAATGAAATCATTATTACTTGAATTTTAAACCATATTTGCCAGCCAAACCTTTTATAAATAGTTCTTATTGTTAAAAAATGAATATACAGGCATTTTTTGCAACAGCTGTAGTTACTTTTAAACAGGACCCTTTTTTGGCAGACAAAGCTTAAACCATGGTGGAATAAGAAGGTGGGATCGTTCCTAAAATAACAACTTCCTGTAAAATTTCAGCATGTATTTTGTTGTTGCTAATTCCAGCTTGGTTTTCGAAAATGTTGCGAACACACATACAAACAGTATACACAACCAAGCTAAGTTAGAAAACATATGGCGGAAATAGAAGTCAGCTGATCAGTTATTCCTACCTTGTTCAATATACCTTGGCTTAAACTATACAAGACACCTACACATTCTACCCAAACTACTCTAAGACGCGGACACATGGGTACTTACTCAAGCAGATTAAGTGTTTTGGGGTGTTTGAAAGAAACATATTTCACAAGATAATTTACCAATTTGTGCAGGTGAAGAATATAGACATCGTAGAAACCTAGAGCGGCATGAGCAATATGCCGACATCGGTGAAGTGCTTAAAGGTCCAAATAAATTAAGATGCTCTAGCGCAAAAGGTGTTTAAATGAAACTCCTCTTGTAAAGACTAAGCCGAGGAAAACTTTGCCAAACTCAATGTCAAAAATTGGACAAAAATCGCAGAAGACATTTTTGCTTGAAAATTCTAAGTTTAGGCAATGACTCACATGGGTTACGATATATGGCCAACTAAGTTAGTCTGTACTTAAGTTGGTTTCTTTTACCATCAAACACTCGGGGGATATCCAGTTAGCCCCTCTACATGCACTGCATTGTATTGGCATCAAAAAATAGGTTATGAAAAGTTTGTGTTACCTTCTAATTAAAATTTTTAGGCAAGTTTTTCCAAAAAAGAACTGTGTGACTAAGAAATCAATTTGACACGTACTGCGGGGCTCTAGCCAGTCGACCACAGAGGGGTTTGCTTCACTTGAAAGCCCCACATCACCTAAAAAATTCCATGTTTAAAAATTAAGTCTCCGAATTTCTTTTGATAACATATCATTATAGTAACAATAGAAATGTAAAATATATTCAACAATATATCGATGCCCGCAGGAGCCGATACGGATGGATACCTCAATGTTAACTAGATCTAAAATAGGATTGGAAGAACAAGCCCATACCTGGGAGTTGTATTTCATTTTGGATATAAATCGTATATAAGATCGGATGGGGTAAAATAGTTCATAAACCGTTAAGGAAACCATGACACTTGAGTGCTTCTTTCGACACAAGAAAAATTTTCCATTCAGCGCGGACATCGCAATTTATTTTTATGCCAAGTAAATGAAGAGATTTGGTCTCAACATTTATATGGTCCATTAATACAGGCGATGCAGCATGGTCTACTATACGTTTGTGTGTCAAAAGACAACACTTAGTCTTTCGGATATTAAAATCAGTCCTGTTCGTACTGTTTAATAGAAGTTAAGGGTGTCATTCATACTCTGCTTTAAAGCTTTAATCTCCAAAGGGCTAGACTTGTAGTTGGAAGAGTATGAATAACATAGGCTTCTGTTTTCTGCAAGAAAAAAGTCAAACTTTTAAAATTGTATATAAAAAAAAAATAATTTTAATTAGAAGCTCTGATATTTAAATAGAAAAATTTAAAATTGAACTTAAAATTTGTGAAATTTCTTAAAGTCTTGTGTGAATACTTTTCATTAAAAAAGAAATCACACAACATGAGAACAAAAACCTAAAATCCAAGAAATTACACAATTTTAAATTGCAAAAAGTAAGTGTATTTTTTAAATCCTAAAAATAAATTTTCATAAAGAAAAATTTTCCATATAAATGTTGGGAAAATATTGAAACATACAATGTTTTGAACCTACAAATAAAAGTTTACAAAAGTTGAAAAGTTGGTTAAAACTTTGTAAAATATTTTCTAATTTTTTTTTGGTTCCTTTCAACATCTTTCTTTCTCCTCACAGTTTATTTGGATACTGATTACGAATTAGAGAGGTAACTGTTTAGTTAAGATCTGTCCTAACAATACTAAGAAGTGCCGGCAGCGAGATTGTAGCTCGTTTTAAAAATTCCTGGCAGTTGGCTTATATCTGATAAACTTAATTAAAAAAAAATATCCAAAGTTAAGCCAAATAAATAAAAAATTAAAAACTGGAATGAAAATTTTTAAAAAGAAAATATCTCAGCGTTAAGAAATAACCTTTTCCCCATACAAGTAATACAAGTACAGGTGCGCTTTTTCCAAAACTTTTTCAAATTAATGTTATCGGCGTCTTAGCTCTTGTTATTTAATAAAATTGTTTGGCTTATTATTTTGAAGTTTCTTTGGAACAAGAAAGATTTGATAAGAAAATCCATGGTAATGTAACAAAAACATTCAAGTGAATTAAATTTTTATTTTTAAAGAAAATGTTGTTCAAAGTTTTCGTTATCCTTTGTTGTTTGTGCCTTTTTAAAGGAAAACTTCCTTTACTTCAAACTAGAGCTTCTTTAAAACAAAGCAAAACAAAAATAATATAAAAAAATATTTATCCCAAAAGTAAAAGTAAAATAGAAAGGAGCAAATGAATTTTTTTAAAGCTTTACTGTTTGTAATCAGACGAAAGCATACTTACTTACATACACTCATACTTAAAATTTAACAAAAAAAAAAAACATTTAAAAAAATCCTTGAAGCATTTTTGAGCCAGAATAAAAACAGGATCATAAATACAACAAAAACAAGACAATTAAACCAATTTTCTTGTTTTTATGTCTTTTGTTGTCGTTGTTCGTTCCATCAGTTTGTCTTGTGTGTATTTTAATATTCCTTTGGGGAAATATTGTTTTCATCTTCGACACAGTTTTGTTTTGATTTTACTTTCTTAGCTTTCAGTACCCTTGAAAAAAAATTTAAAATGTTTTTACTTCTCTTTATTGCTTGGTTGCGTTAAAAATGGATAGAGCCACTAGCAAAAGAAACTTTGTTTTCTGTAGAGACATGAACATAAGAAAATATTTTTATGGATTCATAATTGGCATAATGGCAAACAAAACAAAAATGAAATCTAAAGTAAACAAAAAACAAAAAGTTTAAAATGTTTAATATTTGGGCGTGCCGAATTTGGTTATCTCTGTATCAATGAAAAAATTTTTTCACAATTTAAATGCGCTTGGGGAAAAAAATCATTGAAATTGTTTTGAGTACCATTCTAATGCGATTTTTTTTACTAACTTGTTTTTAATATATAAAATAATATGAAAAACTATTTTAAGGGTCACTTGTTGTAGATCTTTAATCTATATGAAGGGTACAAGTTGCAATGTGTGTGCTGTCATCACTGATGAGTTTTCGATGCCCTCTGTGAATCACTGGCCTCATGCGTAAGCTTTTTAAGTGGTTAAGGTACTAGCATGATACCCAATTTAAGTTATATCGATAGATTACATCTGGTTGTGTGTCCATATATTCCTAAAATTTTTAAAGACATTTTAATAAAATTTGGCAAAAAATAGTTTTTGTTTAAAAATCGATGCTACTGAAACTGGTGATAGTCGGTTTATTGTTTCACATGTTCTTTAGGAATAAGCGTTTTGAGATATAACTGTCACAAATATTATTCTTTCTTTACAAAACTTAGAAATTGAGGCTACATTATTTATAATGAAGGATCCGTAATTACCAACAGGTCCCATATAAGTCACACTGCTATAAGTAGTCTAGATATGGTAAGGAAGAACAAATGACGCCCGCTAGAAAACCGCGTATTAACTATAATATTGAGTATATATCAATAATGCACCCAATTATGGCTTCGCTATCAATGAAGATTCCAATATTTAGTAGTAAACCCTATTTCAAGGCGCTGACTGTATACCAAGATAGACTCGAAAAATTATCGTTCAAAATATCAGAGAAGAATTTTCTGCATAGAAAAGGTTCTGATAATTAGCAGTCAATTATATTGAAAACTAGAACGATAGTGCATGCGTAGCCACATCTTTTCGCCTGCATACAGCGTATTGTGTTATTTGTGATCTTATCGCTAATTTCCACACGGAGATCCGCCTGACTGAAATTAAATAGTAAGCGACCTAGTTCGAGTCCAACGCATTCTCCCTGTTATTCCCATATTAAGCTTCATTGCCTTAATTAGGACAATTTGTAGTAGAGTAGCATCCTGCCCTGTGACGACAACTTAATAAGAGAGAATCGGTTCTTCCAACGCCGTTTAAAGGCAACTGACTTTGCGGCGAGTAAAGCTCTATAACTCCCCAATGTAAGGCTTGTACACATAGATCACCATCCGGAATACAGCCCCTCTCCAGAATGACTGCCACATACGTCGTGCTATCTGATGGAGGCAACAAAGCTCTAGGAAGTGAACAGCACTAGCTCCATATTAGAAGGATTAATGGTCAGCCTGCCTTGTAAAATTTAAGCAATAAGTGCCTTCAGAACTATCTTTATCCTTTTGGAGATGCTATGCAGATGAATTGCAAATAGTGCCACTACCACGTCATCCACATGGGTTGCAGTTTTTTGTTTCGTAGAAACTATACTTATTGGAAATATGTTCCAAAGTAATTTCAATAAAATTCTTCTCTGAGAATTTTTCTCTTTTCTCTGATTTTCTGAGTCCAATTTGAACTTCCGTCGACCTTATTATCCTATGCTTTAGAAGGTTGCAGATGAAAACAAGCAGAGTCTTGTCAAGCCTCACCAAACGTAAGGGTAAAATTAGTAAGGTAATCCATTAGCCATTGAAAAAAAATTGTAAAAGTCGTTTTCCATGTCCTTAAGGACGCTAGCACTTAACTTCAAGAGACTTCTTGCCATATTTAAGTAACTAACCATCAATCTTCTCTTAAAGTGGGCATGTTAGGAGTCCAATTGAATACTGGTATTGATTATCGCCCTTAGGTAAACATGAGCCTCTCCAGTGCGTAGAGCAGTAAAACCTAAACCAGATGATAGACATGTAGTCCGTTGCCCTTGCGTTTCATGTTTAATCACCCCTTACTGTATGGGCATCGTTTAATATATTTTTGGGTGCTTCACTTGAATTTCCTTCGTCGTATTCCCCATCCCACACATTTATCGAAAATATTTTCACCCTTCACCAATTTACTAAGTACATCCTGTGATATAAAGGCGAAAGTGCATTTAATTTTTTACTTGATTTTACATTGTTTTTGGTGCGTTGCTTTTTGTTTTTCTTAAAAATATTAAAATATCATTCAAACCGAAAGTCAGCCAACCGTTTAACAGTTTTAGACAACAGGAATCCTTTTGGAGCAACAAAAAGTTGCCACAATAATTTTTAACTTTATTTTTTTCTCTTTTGTTATTAAGAGTTTTCCTTTTGTTTTCCATATTTTAACAATAGAAAATAAAAGAATTATTTAATTTCTTGTTTATTGTAACCTTAAGCGATACATTTCTTAAGCAATTTGTGTATTTTGTTATTTTTCAATTTAAATTTTTTTTATTTTTTTTTTTTGTTAAGAAAAAGAAAATTTGAGTTTTGTTGGGAAAATTAAGAGTGGCTGTTGAAAGACAGTTTTTTAAAGAGTTCTTTTTATTCTTTTTTGATTTGTGATGAATGTTTTTAATGTTTTGAGATTATTTATCTAATTTATAAAACTTAATTTATTTCAAGTAAAGTTTAATTTTTGTAAAGTACTGCTTATAATAATTAAAAAAAACTCTTTAATTAAAGAAAATAATTAACATTTTAAGACAATGAATTGAATTTTTCTCTGTGTTAATACAAATGCAAGTTAAAACGGTAGTAATTAAAAAAGATGCTCTGATTACAACTTCTGTTTTTCTCCTGAACCCAATTTTAAAGCAAATCTGGATACTGTGATCTAATAGAAGACCAGCCGTATTACTCCATAGTTATACTCAACTTCCTCATGCAGCTTTTTTTTCCGGATTATGATCCCAGCCTAAATTATCTCGTTATCCCAAATCAAATTGCAATCCCTTTGGCAACGTCTTAAAGGTTTTAAATTCGAGATTGCTTTCAGTGATGCCAATGCCTTAGATTCGATAATATGTTTAGCAATTAACAACGTCTGGTTGAACTTGCTGATCTGAAGGACTCTACAAAGACTTATTTAAACCTTAGTCTTAACATTCAGGAATAATCTCTAGTTTATATAGTATATATCCTTAAAAGGCTATTTATAACTTAACATGAGCTAGCAGTCGGATAGCAAATGCCAGCAGTTTCGTCTTATTAAACCCTAATGATTTTCCCAGCTTTCAAGAAAATAAATTACCCTTTAAAGTTTGCCTTAGGGCGCATGAAAGCTAGACAGTGCCGTAAGGAATAACTAACAGATTTCTTAATCATAGAACTTGCAATAAACCTTGACCAGTACGCTTTTTTTTGCCAAAAAAGGTAACAGCTCATGGTTTCGGGGTTATAAAACTACCATATCATGTTAAGACTGTGAACGAAATTTTAGTTGTAAGACCCTCGTGACTCTGTTCCCCTCAACATAGAACGGTAATGAAGCACTAACGTTCATTGCTGTTTTCACTGGTAAATCAAACTTCTGCTTTATCATGTCTTAGCTTTCTTATTTCTGTATCGCCGAGCCTAGTAAATGCACCGCTCCCTCACAATAGCCAGCTTACCACTAGACTCCTAATCGACTTGGTAAATAACTGAATAGGGAGGATATCTGACTATATATATATATACCTTAAGATATTTACCTTAAGATACTGCACTCATCACAAAGTTCATAGGCCTACTGATGCTCACTTTTGGAAAGAAAACCGTGACTTTTAACCTCTCTTTAGCTGAGGCCCATCGTAAAGAAATATAGATCCTGTGGTCCAAACGAAAACCTGCCCAACAGTTGCGTTCGTTAGTTATCATGCTCGGCTTCCCTTTGTAACTCAGTTTCGGGGCCGTTTTATGTTAATGACCCCTATAATAATCAATAAAATTGCAAGCCTTTTTGCAGCATGTTAAGCAGTTTATAGTTCATGAACAACTCCAGCGTTGCTGCGTTGAGCGGCAGCTATCTACAGTCTTTAAACTTTCTGTGGCTTAATTGATTTTCTAGTGTAGTCCACCAAAATAGTAGTGCTTAAAGTGAGATAAACTTAGCTAGCACCTGCAGTGTAGATTAAATGCATAAGATTAAGAGATTAAGACCCTATATTTTGCCTTGCACGTACCTGTATGCAAAAAACGCTTTGGTTATATTCTTGACACTTTTCTTTAACGTGTACTTTTACAGCAGATTACTATCCTTTGTGTCCTCCTTTTATATTAAAATGGTAATATGCAGTCTTGGTGTTACCTCTTAGGAAAACAAAAAGGTCCGCCTTTTAGGATTTACCCCCAAAACCGCCTTTCTAGCTCACATCATCACAACAGTTTCGATTCTATCCCGAAATCTTTAACTTTTAAGAAAATTTTAATTTTCTAAATTATTTGTTGAACTTACTCTCCAATTTTTCCTTTCAAAATTCATACAATTTAAACAAATAGAATTATTTTTCAAATTATTCCACTTGACGTGATTTAACTTTATTATTTTTTATATTTTTATTATTTCTTTATTCATATTAAATGTGCGTAAAATTTTAACGTTTTACTAGTGCCTTGACGTGGAAAATGACGTAGATCTTGAAATTTAATATTTTTTCCATGTCACTTTGTTTGTTTGTTGTGGGTTTTGTTTGTTTAAATGTACTGTTAATTGTGTTCCTTTTGACATTATAATTAAACAAAAAAAAAAAAAAAAAACTGTGAATATCATTTAAAGAAATGTTCCTGTTTTTTACTTTTCATTAAAAAAAAAAAAAATTAACGTTTTCACACACTATTTGTTATTTGTAGCACCTAAATATTACCAAAGTTATTGAAGGTGTTGGTTAATTGCTCTTTTGTTTATTATTGCTTGTATTTCCCGTGTATCTATGGTTAACTTATTTGTAAGTAGGTGTTAGGGAAAATATTTAAAAAATCAAATCAATTTGTTGTAAACTAATACTTTATTTAATAGATTTTCGTTTGCTCTTACATGGGGTTATATTTGTATTTTACTTACATGACAGTTTTACTAATAACGCCTTTTAGTATGTCTGTTTGTTGTTGAGCAACACCTGCAATTAAATAATTTAAAAATTTTAGAAAATAAGTTGAAAATCTTTGGGAAAATATTTTATTGGAAAATCACTCGTTGCATGTAAATAAATAATTATTTGTTTTTTTTTTTGTGTAAGAATATTAAGTCAGAAAAAACTTTAACAGACTATTCCAGCAGAAACTTATCCTCGGTCCAACAAGTTATTATTTTTTTAATTATGTTGGATATGCCAGGTATTTAAAATCATTAATTTTAAAAAGGTATTTCCATCAAAGTGGAAGGCGAAAAAATACGTTAAAAAGTAATTAAAGCTTTTCAAAAACTCCAAAAAATAGCAAAAGATCTAAAGGTTTATTGTCACACTATTTTAAATGTAATTTAACAATTAAGAGTCTTGAGCACTAAAAGGAAATCTGGATCGGGACGACAAAAAGGGTCTAACAGAAATTTCTTAATCCAAAAAGAAAACGGAAAAACTATAAAATCTTTTATGTAAAGATTTCCGGAAAAATTTGATACATTTTTTAAACAAGGAATAATATGACAATATGTTTAATTGTGTGTGGAATTTGTACAATATTTGAATAAATTAACATAATCTTATGAATTTTTATATTAAACAGTTATTTTTAACATAATCGAGTATAAGTTTCTTCTGAGTCACTCCTTGTTTTAAAATGTTTTTCAATTAATTTTATCCAAAAAATTGTTGGCAATTTTTTTGAACCAATGTTTACCTTTGCAACAACAAAGCTGTTATTTACATCTGATACACCATTATTTTTATTATTATTTTGTTTTTCATATATATTGTTGTTATTTTGTTAAAACAACTGAAAAATATCATTAGATTTCATAACGATGAATAATTTTTGTTTCTAATATTGTGACCAGGGTTTGTTTTCTATTTTATTGTTATAACTCAATTTAATATTATACTTTGTTTTTTTCTATTATAAAATTGTGACATTATATATTTATTTTTGTTTATCTGTGCGTGTTTCTGGTAAAAATATGCCAGATCTCGTATAAACAATGTACGTGATAGTACGCCACCGCTTTATTTTGGTCAACGTTGTTGTGGTATTTGTGTCAAACCAGACAGTTTAAATGTTTGTTGTTTTAAATAGTTTGTGGTTTTAGATATTTTATATCTATTATTGTTATGATTATTATTATATTTTTCCTTTTTTTCTTATTTTCTTTATTATTATTTATTATTTTGTTATTTATGAATAAAATTATTTAGATGAGCAGTTATGTAATTCATGTACCAAAAACCAGTACACGTCTATTTATGAAGCCTTAATTTATTTTAAGTACTTTTTTGTTATATGTGTTTTGGTACTGGTCGTTTAAATTACGAAATATCTTACATAAAAAGGCACTATTTTTAATAATCTAAATTACTTAACAGAAAAAAAGATATATGGAGAAAAAGCAGGGACTGAAAATAAGAATTACTTTCGGATTTTTAGAGAACAAAAGCAGGCAAAAGGAGTCAAGTAAACTGGATTTTTGAAAAAAGTAAATTTTCTAAAATCTACTACTTTTAAAATACATATATATGGGGCATTTCATGTCAAGTGACCCAACTTTTTTTTTCGATTGGAAAGAAATTTGGACCAAAGTAAGTTCTTGCAGAGAGTAGCATAGACACAATTTTTAAACACGATCGGTCAAGAACTCTCTGAGCTAGAGGGGTTCAAAATTTGACGTTTTCGGCAAATAGGAAAGGTTAAATTATTTTGTTTCTTAGCATAAAATAATTTTTTTTTTGCTTAAGAGATAATTTTACATAAATAGGAAAAAAATTAAAATAGAATATACGCGAAAATTGGAAAACCTCTGCCTTGAGTTACAAAACATTATTTTTTATAGGTATCCCACTCGCATCCCACTAAGCGACTTCCAAGTTCTTCAAGGAAAAGACCTAAGCTTTCTTTTGAGCAAAAAAAAAAAAAAAATGGGCACATTTGGAAAAAAAACATTTTTGTCTAATTATTTTATAAAAAAAAATAAAAAAAAAATTTTTTTAATTTTAAAAATATTTTTTTCTGGAAGATTGAAGAAAAGGCTACCGAAAGTATTTGGGACGAATTTTGTTAAAAGCAAAAGTTAACAAGCTACATGTATGAGAAAAAACACCTATTTGCCTAAAACGTCAAATTTTGAACCCCTCTAGCTCAGAGAGTTCTTGACCGATCGTGTTAAAAAATTGTGTCTATGCTACTCTCTGCAAGAACTTACTTTGGTCCAAACTTCTTTCCAATCGAAAGACATCGGTTTTAAAAGTTGGGTCACTTGACATGAAATCCCCCATATGTATATGTATGTATATACAATAAAAATTAATATTATTTCTTAATATTTATTTAATAGGCAGGAATAATAATTATTTTCAAGTTTTTTTAGTTTTTGGTGAAAATAATTATGTTATTTTATTGAATTTTTAAATTTTGTTTAAGGAATAATTTTTAATAACCTAATTTTGTTTTTTTTTTTTTTTTTGTAAAATATGGCAAGTTTTTTATTTTTGTTTTTGAGTAAAAAAATTAAATATATATTCTGATTTTGTCTTTTTGACCAAAAATCTATGTTTATTTTATTCAATTTTTTTTTATTTTATTTTACTTTATTTTATTTTATTTTATTTTGTTTTATTTTATTTTATTTTATTTTATTTTATTTTATTTTATTTTATTTTATTTTATTTTATTTTATTTTATTTTATTTTATTTTATTTTATTTTATTTTATTTTATTTTATTTTATTTTATTTTATTTAATTTTATTTTATTTTATTTTATTTTATTTTATTTTATTTTATTTTATTTTATTTTATTTTATTTTATTTTATTTTATTTAATTTTATTTTATTTTATTTTATTTTATTTTATTTTATTTTATTTTATTTTATTTTATTTTATTTTATTTTATTTTTGTTAAGTTGCAAAAATCCTATACAACACAAATGTTTTGCTAACCCTGACGTATTGTAATTTAATAACACAAAGAGTAATATATGATAAATATTAACTAACTGTTTTTACATTACTCAAATAATATTAACACAAATGAATTATTAATAAAGTGAACTTTGAAGCAAAAACATCCTAGCAGAGGTTATGGGCCCAGTCATCACGTGGACTGAAAATTAAATTATTTTTTTATAAAAGACAAAAAATAAATAAATAGCTTTAAAGGATGTCTGGTACTGCGGCGCAAATTGAAAAGTTGTCTGGTGACAACTATAATACATGGGCAATTCAAATGAAAAGTTTGCTGGTAACGCAGGACTTGTGGTCTGTAGTTACGACTCCATGTAAGCCAGATGCGTCAGCGGTTGAAAGAGCACAATGGTCGGCACTTGACCAAAAAGCGTTGGCTTCAATTATTTTGAGTGTAAAGCCATCGGAACTTTTACACATCAAGAAGTGTAATACAGCGAATTCGGCTTGGATGGTCTTATCTCATTTATACCAAGCAAGAGGTCCAGCCCGGAAGGTTAACTTATTTAAAAAGTTGATTCGTTTTCGTTTTGAAAGCGGGCAGAAGTTGGCAGAACAAATAAATAAGTTTTGTAGCATCATTGAGGACCTCAAAGAAATAGATGTTGAAATGACGGAAGACATGCAAAGCATTTTATTTTTATGCAGTTTGCCAGACGATATGGAAAATTTCGTAGTAGCTATCGAGGCTCAAGATGTACTCCCGAAGCTTGATAAACTAAAGGTTAAAATTTTGGAAGAAGAGCATAGAAGAAATGACAGACAGGAAAAGGTTGACAACGTGTTCGCCGTAAAAGCACAAGGTAAATTTTTTAAAAATCATAATCAAAGTCAAACCAATGAAAAGCACGATACTGTTCGCCGTAACAAAAATATAAAGTGCTACAGCTGCGGAAAAAAGGGGCACGTAAAAAGCCAATGTAAAAATGTAAGTACCAGCAACAATAACAAATATGCAGCAGTAGCTTTTAGCGCAAGCTCAGGCGAATTCAACAACAGTGAGCACAGCTGGATACTTGACAGCGGAGCATCGTCACATATGTGCAAAAACAATTCTGTTTTTACTAACTTGGAAGACATAAATCAACAAGTAATGTTAGCAACAGGTGAGAGCGTAAAAGCTGCAGGTATAGGCACTGTTATGATTAAATCAAGCTTTACTAACATCACACTTAATAATGTTTTGTACATACCTCAGTTACATACAAATATATTATCAGTTAGTAAAATGTTAAATAAGTGTATTACAGTAAATTTTGCGAGCAATAAGGCCGTAATTATGAAAGATGGTAATACTATACTTGAGGCGAATATAAAAAATGGTATATTTTTTGCAAACCTCATTAACGAAGAGAAGGTAATGTCAGTAAAAGAAGATAACACAACAAAATGTCAAATTTGGCATTCTCGTTTTGGCCATCTAAATTATAAAGATTTACAAAACCTTCAAAAACACAGTGTGGTTGATGGGTTGGACGTACATTTTAGTAACGAAAATTCGTGTAAAATTTGTGGTCTTTGTAAAATAACGAGCAAACCGTTTAAATCGTATACAAGTGTACGAACAAAAACTTTGTTGGAAATCATCCATACAGATGTTTGTGGCCCTATACGTGTAAGTTCTTTAGGAGGCTCGGTTTATTTTATAACCTTCATCGATGATTTCTCCAGGTATATATCCATCTATTTTATTAAGAAAAAATCTGATGCGTTAAGTGTTTTCAAAACATACAAAGAGATGTGTGAGAAACAGACTGGCAACAAAATTAAAAATATACGTAGCGACAACGGGAAGGAGTATATCAACAAAGAATTTCAACAATTTTTAGATCAGCATGGTATTAAAAGGCAGACAACTACATGTTACACTCCCCAACAAAATGGGGTAGCCGAGCGAGCCAATAGAACCCTAACGGAGATGGCAAGATGCATGCTTGAGGAAAGTAAAGTGCCTCAGTATTTGTGGGCTGAAGCAACTAATACGGCAGCTTACATACGTAACCGTTGCCCAACAAAGTTACTCCCTAACACTACACCGTATGAATTGTGGTGTGGACGACGGCCCAACGTAAAGTATTTTCGAAGATTTGGCTGCAATGCGATCGTTTTAAATAAGAAGTCAAAGTCAAAGTTTCAGCCAAAAGGCCAACAGTGTGTGTTTGTTGGTTACTCTGAGGAGGCAAAAGCGTATCGTCTTTATAATAAAACAGAAAAAACAATTGTAATATCAAGAGACGTCATTTTTCTTGAAAATGATTTTGATGAAAATAAAGAAAGTGTTTTAAGTAATGATTTTGACATATTTACAGTAAAACTAAATCCAAACAGCAATAGTGAAAATATTGAGACAGCTGGTACGTATGGTGAATTAGTCGAACATGAGAGTGGTGAGTTTGCAAAAGCTAGCGAAGATGTTGTTGCAGCAGACGTTACTAGTGGCCAAATTACAACAAATAGCAGTGGACCCGAAAGCAGCAATGATGATTATGAGAGTGTAGACGAAATAAACAGCGATGAAAATGTAACAAGCCCAAATGTTGGACCTGGGAGGCCAAAAATTTTACGCTCAGGAAAACCAGGTAGGCCGAAAAAAATTTACAATACTGTTAATGCTTTGCAAACAAACGACGATAACATAATGATACCAACAAGTGTTGATGAAGCACTTAACTGCAAATATTCAACCAATTGGCTTGATGCTATGAGAAAAGAGTACCAAGCCCTTTTAAGTAACAACACTTGGGCGTTGTCTGTTTTGCCAAAAGGTCATAAGCCAATAGGGTCTAAATGGGTATTTAGTTTAAAAAGAGATATGAATGGCGAAATTGAAAAGTTTAAAGCTAGATTAGTGGCAAAAGGCTGCTCCCAAAAATATGGCTTAAACTACAAGGAAACATTTTCACCCGTTTTAAAATATTCAACTATTCGTTTACTACTTGCTCTTGCTGTGGAGGAAAACATGTACTTACATCAGATGGATGTATGCACAGCATACTTAAATGGTGAATTAAGTGATGAAGTATACATGTGTCAGCCAGAGCATTTCGTTGATGCAAACAACCCAGATTTAGTTCTTAAATTAAATAAAGCTTTATACGGGTTAAAACAGGCCGGGCGGGAATGGAATTCCAAATTAGATGGAGTGTTAAAGTCTTTTGGTTTTACATCTTGTGTGACTGAACCTTGTTTGTATAGAAAAAGTAGTAATGGTTATGTAGACTTAGTTGGTGTCTACGTAGATGATATCATCATCGCTAGTAAATCCATGGAAAATATATCTTTAATTAAAAGAAACATATTAAGTAAATTTGAATGCGTCGATAAAGGCCCACTACAGTATTTCCTGGGAATGCAAATTGAACGTGTTGGTGACTTAGGCGATATTTATTTACACCAAAAACAATATATAGAAAATTTACTACAGCGCCATGGTCATGGAAAATGCCGACCTTTATCAACGCCCTTGGATGCAGGTTTTCAAACTTACTGTAACAAAGAAAACTGCATAAAAATTGATCCAACTGAATACCAAGGTGTAATTGGTGAATTAATGTATATAGCTATTTCTACCAGACCTGACATTATTCACTCAATTTCAAAACTTGCACAATGTAACAAAGAACCACATAAGGAGCATCAAGCTGGTGTAAAACATGTGATGAGGTATTTATCAAGTACTGTTGAATATAAGTTGCATTATCGTAAAACTGGCAAGCCGATTGAAGGCTTCGTCGACGCTGATTGGGGTAGTAATGTACTCGACCGTAAATCATACACTGGCTTTACATATATGCTGGGTGGTTGCGCTTTTACATGGGAGTCAAAGAAGCAGGGGTGCGTAGCACTGAGCAGTACTGAAGCTGAATACGTAGCTTTGGCAACAGCAGCTAAGGATGCTATTTATCTAAGAACACTTACTTCCGAGATAGGCTTATGGAACTCTGAGCAACCAACTCTACTAAACAGTGACAATTTAAGTGCCCAACGAATAGCAAAGAATCCTACACATCACGCAGCTAGTAAACACATTGATATAAAATACCATTTTATAAGAAATTTGTTAAATAATAAAACAATAGAATTGAAATATGTAAACACTAACGATATGGTAGCTGACATACTAACAAAGAATTTGCCTAAAATTAAACACTTGCATTTTATTAACTTAATGGGATTTAAAACAATTTAAATCAATTTTGTATTTAATAAATAAAGCATTTAAAACTTGTAAACAAAATATTTGTGTTGAAGGGAAGTATGTTAAGTTGCAAAAATCCTATACAACACAAATGTTTTGCTAACCCTGACGTATTGTAATTTAATAACACAAAGAGTAATATATGATAAATATTAACTAACTGTTTTTACATTACTCAAATAATATTAACACAAATGAATTATTAATAAAGTGAACTTTGAAGCAAAAACATCCTAACAATTTTATTTTATTTTATTTTATTTTATTTTATTTTATTTTATTTTATTTTATTTTATTTTATTTTATTTTATTTTATTTTATTTTATTTTATTTTATTTTATTTTATTTTATTTTATTTTATTTTATTTTATTTTATTTTATTTTTTTTATTTTATTTTCTTTTATTTTAATATATTTTATTTTATTTCATTTTATTTTATTTTATTTTATTTTATTTTATTTTATTTTATTTTATTTTATTTTATTTTA
>CAUZWR010000068.1:72500-128084 GCA_963583895.1 Melanophora roralis
TCTATGGTAATCGTCATTTCGCTTAAAAGAAAATTTAAGTTCTTATCTTTAAGAATTACACATGAATCGAGAGTTGGTATTGAAAGGTTACTTTAAAAACACAACCAGAATTTTAAAATATATTAAAGTTTATTTTTTAAAGCAACACAGGGGAATAATGGAAGAAATGTGAATGCTCATTAGGAAGGACAAAACCCTGCTGTCCTCATTTTGTTAATATAGTTGGTGACGCATATAGTGTTCTAATATATATCAAATATCAAAAAAAATTTGAGAACTTCGAGTTTTAACGCAAAAAAGATTTTACAGTGGATTGACGAGTATTTTTAGGGACAAAATATAAACATTTATAAATATATTAATTGATAAGAATTATTCACATTAATAGTAGGAGGACGT
The DNA here is from genome assembly GCA_963583895.1 of Melanophora roralis. NCBI lineage: Eukaryota > Metazoa > Arthropoda > Insecta > Diptera > Rhinophoridae > Melanophora > Melanophora roralis. The sequence continues at coordinate 72,900 of CAUZWR010000068.1, forward strand.
TACTTGTTAACATTTTTGTATTTTACAGTAGTTTCGCTTAAAATTTGTATACTATATTCGCTAAAAATTCAGACGAATTCAAGTAAATGTTAAGCTAAGGACAGCCTGGGGAATGATATTGAAAGACATGTGTAGGCAATTTTTTTAAGAACTAAACAATTTTTAGAAAATAAATTTTAGTGATTACGGAAACGTTTTAAAGCTTTGTTTAAAAGTAAATAAGAAAGTGAGATATATTTTTAATTTCCCTATTCAAATAAACAAGAACATCATATTGTCCAGTAATCTTAGAGTCACTCATATATCCGTGAAGATGATCTGCGCAACACATCGAAAAATTTTATTTTCAAAATTTATTTTCTTTTCGATATTGAGTTCAATTTATAAAGCAAATATATTCATTTTGCAGAAATAAAAATTAATATTATAGTTAAAATTATTGTTATTGCTTTTTAAAGCTGTTTTCACTAAAAGCCTAATTTGGAATTACCAAATTCTAGTCGAACACTAAAAAGCATTTATTACAAAAGTCCTCATATAGCAAATAAAAAGTTCTTATCAGAAAAAACCGACTGCACACACTAACTTTGAAAATCAGTAGATAATTTTATTTAAAAATAACATAAAAAGAACTGAAATTTTATATTTTAAATCAATCTTGATATTATCTAACTGTTAATCAAATTAAAAAATGTCCTGCAATTTGTAGACATGAATTGCTTGATAACGAATTTTTTTCAAAAATTACTACTTTCTTTACAATTTACGCCTAATATTATTACTTTCGGAATTAAAAAAAATGTATTCATGTTCATAAATAAAATTGGCCATTAAACCTTTATAGCTATTTAAGATCAAAGGCCTTTTAACTTCTGTAACAAAATTTATTATATATTTTTCCTAACAAACGTTTCTGGGGAACTCGGGTTATAATTTTTGATTGTCATCTTTATCGTAAAACCGAATTAAGGTTACTTGATGTACTTCATTTTAAATACAGAAATTTTAAAATATTTGTTTTACAGTTTCCTTTAAAACATCTCAAAAGTGCGTCATTATTTAGCAGCTATTTTAACACGATAGCCCCATTTATCTGAAAAATTAAGACGAAAGAACAAAAAAAAATGCAAAATTTAATTAAATTGTGGCCAAACAAATTATTATTGCCTTTAAAATTTATATTAAGCCATAAAGGACAGCCAGAAAAAGAGATTATTGTTAGACCTCAACTTGTAAAATTCAAAAACAACGTGAATATTTTTCATCTACTTTTTGCTTTTAGTTAAAAGCTTAAGTATGAGGGAACAATATGCTTAACGCAGCGAATGAGTCTTATTTAAAAATATTGTTCTTTGTGGTGGTGTTGGTGTTTTTTCCTAGTTGTTGGCCGTCTATTTTTTTATGATGTTGTTGTGATAAAATTGTACATAAACGACAACCAACAAGTACGCCAACGACTATAACCAACATAAAATATTTTATTTTATGTTCAATGTCTACATGCTCAACTGGACTAGTAACAACAACAACAACAACAGCCACTTATCAAAAAAAAAAAAACTCCAACGCACAAATACTGTCTTAATATCCTTAAGTACATGTATATGTATATGTGTGTATAACTACATAGAGTTCTTTATAAAAAAAACATCCTGAGACAACTAACATTGGAGCTCGTTGCCCTCTTGAACGTTGAATTAATTTTTCTAGATTTTATAAAAACAAAATTTACAGTATGATCACGGTAAGGTTTTCAGTTTCCTAGTGAGAAGTACTCATATAAAGAAAATAGCATTAACAGCTTAACTTTAAAAAAAATGATTCTTAGGTACGCAGCCTGAAAAAAGGTCAAAACGGGGCGACCAAGGTGGACATAATTCAGATTAAATTATTTTTACTTAAAGGAAAATATTTGCAAAAATTTATTAAATAGGGATCGCTTTTGTACCCTTCTCCTTACGATTCCTTCAAAAGCAACGACAACTGTGTTGTAGCCCCTCTTTTATATGCAAAGATTATATGTCACACCCAGCTTAGTAGAATCGAGAGCTTGATAATCTCAGAAAGGAGTCAAGAAAAGCTAGTGGTTGTACATATCCCAGACTGTTAAGCTTGCTCTAAATGGCCACGTAAAGTGGCACAGCAGGAGGTGGTCAAAATATAATAAGGTGAATTCCAACATTTGACCTTTAATGCTAAATCCTGCTAAGTACACTAGACTGAAGAGCCAAGTATTAATTGCGGACCAAGAAGAGGTCTCCTTAATCAGAACTGCTTCCAGGACAATATTACAAAGTGGAGTCGTCTCCAGCATCCTTTACAGATGGCATGCTAATACTTGTAGATTGGTGTCTATATTAACTGGTTTTATGCCCTGTTTTATAGAACAAGAGCTTTTGAGAGCAGTTTGCACACGGGTCATCCAGAGCAGTTGTCAGTGTGTAACTGCCTTGGCCAGCAGGTACTGGAGTTTGGTTATTCGCTGTAAGAAGTCGGAGTCCTAATGGCTAGTAGCATCAGCTAGCCGAACCATGGTTTCTTATCATTGAGTAAAGAGGACATTAGTCTACACACGGTAACGGCAACATTAGGTGATTATAAAAAAATGGGCGACCAAATTAGGTTAGCTACTGTTGTTGTGCAAGATGTAGATGAGGTTAAACCCACTCGACGGTGTCTTACACTTGTCGGAAGAAGACGCCAGCACTTTAGTAACAATTTCGACGACAATTTATTGGCTTTAGGGGGCTAGGAAATATACCAGCCTCTCGGCCTATTGTCACTGCAAGCCCCTTTATTGGAAGCCATCTAAGTATTCATTGGATTGAGTGACCTGAGAAGACAAAACAAAGTCTGGTAATTTCAAATTTACTATTAACTTAGTTTTATGTAATAAGATTCATGGGGTGTCACAATTTTTTTTTGGGAAAATGCTAGTAGTCTTCTCCTACCATTCCCATATATTATCTATAGGTTTAGAGTAAAAAGAGTTCATTATGAGTTTTTTCTAGAGCGCAAGAGCATAGAATACACTAAATTGTCTTCTGATCCCCCGGTTAACCACAAAACCCTATATCGTCGCCGGCTAGTGGTCCTGATTTTTGGCATGAATCAATAAGGGCCTGCTTATTGTCTGCTTGTAGTCTTCAAACACTTTTTTGCAGAGATAAAAATTTACTGTTTACATGCTTTTTATCTAGTTAATTATATGCACTTCCCTTTAAAAATGTATAAACACTTTGTGTGTTCTTTCTGTAAGAAAAAAAGGAAAAAACAAAACTAATTGGGGAAAACCCACAAGCAGCAATAAACAATGTGAAAGTCATAAAAACCAGAAACAACAGAATTTATTTATTTTTTATCTCTTAAATTTTTATATTAATTTTATATGTCTTTATATATAAATAATTAAATAAACTCAAGTAAGAGAAAACGTTCTGCAGCATGCGGATTTGAGAATAGTCTACCAAGTGGTTGCCATAACATTACTTCTAGATGACTTTTATTTTCTAGCACGAGGTTTTCAAAATATCTGATTGAAATTAATATTTTTATAGATAAAAGTAAAATACTTGATTAAAAATAATTTATTATGACTGAATTTGTTTAATATTTTCTAGCTTTAATGAAGTGTGATTTAACATGCAATATGGAAAATCTCGTATTTAAAAAAAATTCTATGTCCCTTTGGTAAAGTTTTGTTATTTTTTTATTCAAACAAGCATTAAACCAATTTATTTCTTTGATATTGGTTAATTTTCTCTATCTCAGCTTAAACATGTATAATTTCAAAAGGATGCGCTTTTCCTAAACGCAAAAATTTTACCAGTTTGGCCTTTTCAAAATTGCTTATCCAATTATATAAATTTAGCATTTTTATGTTTCTGATGTAAAATTTATGAATATTAAAAACTTTATTACTTTAATAATTTAATGCGTAAATTTTCTCGTAAAACAAGCACAAAAGTGTTCGTGACTCAAATATGCCAAATAAAAATTGTATCGAAATTTTTTGAAATATAAATTTAATTTTAAAAGAAAATTTTTAAAAATTCTCTATCAACAGTATAATAAAACCTATGGAAAGTTAATGTTTCTTTTTTCTTTTTTTTCAAATAAAAAACTTGTGAATCTAGTCAAAACTATATTTTTAATTATCATAAATTTTATTTTGTAACATATAAAAAATCGTGTCTTCTATAGAAGACACATCAATATTAGGGATATTATTGTGTGTTTATTGCTTTAAAGATTATCTGCCGCTATAATAAAAAGCTAATAAAATGATTTGAATCAAATATATTTATTTACTTTAGCACTTAATATATCCTATGTGATATTTTATTTATTAATATTATTTTGGTAATTTATATAAAAATAAATGTGTATTTAATCAATAAATACCAAAAGCTATTAATATAGACACACTTTTGATTTTATGCGATTTTTATAGAAAAGAAATATATATTAAATACCAAATACGAAAATATCTGAAGCGGTGGAATTAAAAAGAACAAAGGAACAGATTTTGTTTTATACGTATTTCTTTTCAAAAAGATTTTCCATTTAATATTAAAGAAAATATTAAGCAATCAATAATAAAAATTTGCGGTGTTTGTTTAATTATTAGAAATGTTTTTATATAATTTATACTATTTAAGAAGTATGTAGTTCCTTTACATGTTTATTTATCTATTTATTTTTTTATTTATTTATTTATTTATTTATTTCAGTCTTACAGACATTTAACTTAAATTAGATATTAAATTACGTCTTATAATATTAATATTTAACGAAAAGTAAGGGCTGAAAAGGTAGGACGAGTGGGGGTAAAAAAAAATATATTGTTTAATAAAAAATAGAGTTGACATTTCCATTTATTAAATGTAAAAAAATTGACATTTAGCATCGCTTTACGACTTTTAAGAGTTTCCAGTCAAATTAGAGCAAGTCTGTTTGTCTAGGGAGGCATGTTGAACGGGTCCCATCGTAGGCCACGAAGGCAGAAAATCACGGATTCCATGGTTTTACATTGAACTTTGTACGACGCATCCCCAATGATTGAGCTATATTCAAGAATAGGTCCTACTAGAGATATATACAATTCTTTTTTCACATGCAGATCCTTAAACTCCTTCGCCCAGCGCTTGTCGAATTCAAGGGCAACACGAGCTTGGTTGGCGATTAAAGATATATGTTGAATACAGTTTAGTTTGGCTTCCAACATAATTCCAAGATCAGAAAAATCATCAAGCTTGTGGAGACAGTGTCCATTCAAAACATATTTTATTTAATATGACATCTCCGATAAAAGCACATATGTATATCTAGACTTCTTAATATTTACCTTCTTTATATTAAGGTTACACCAATTATTTAAGAAATCTTTGTCTTTCTGAAGAAATGCATGATCATCGTAATAATTATAGGTTAAAACTATTTTTGTGTCGTTAGCAAACATGAGCATGACCATTCGACAACTTTCGGTAAATCGTTAAAAAAAACAGGGTAAATTAAAATGGACTAAGATGACTTCCCTGGGGAATACCAGAAACAATAGCCATCGGTTTAGATATAGACTTTTTAAAACAATCGTTGTCAAGTGCAAACAAGCCCACTTAAGGCAATAAGGTGTAAGTCCCAAGTTTTTTTTTTAGAAATTTTAAGAATGACCTAATCGAATTCTTTACTGTATTCAGCTCTTTAAGAACGCAAAAAACCAATTTTTTGCCATGTTTTCAGTAGCCCTTATAATAGATCAAGTGACAACCAATGGTTATTCAAATGTAAAAGGGAAAAATAAAATCAAAACGGCTCATGGCGAAAATGGTTTGTTGTGTTCTTAAAGAAACTCTAGAACGTTTGGTTGGTTTACAGTAATTTTCAATAAGTTTATTGAGGTTATTATATAAAGGCAGAAAATATTCATGAGTTTTTTAGGAATTTCAACCAATTTTGATGGTTTGGTGTAAGAACCAATGAAATTCATAGAGAAAAATTTAACCTACAACAAACCTTATAAATAATAAAATTATTTTATTATGTTTTCTATATCAAAAGGATTTTTGATAAGTCTAGAGTAGGAAAAGAGATTTGGCCAGCTTGTATTATTTTAAACTAAAAAAAATATTTGTAGTGTGCAAACAAAAACAAAAATTCATAACCATGTACAGTAGACATTGAAGCAAGACTTGACTTATAATTACTGGAATTTTTTCTTTTTATATAATTATATTTAATTTTATATGAAAATATTTGTTAAGCAAAATAAGGAAGTGACTTCTTAGTTAGATGCAATTACTTACTAAATTGGTATTTAAAAGTGTTTTCAAAAACACCAACAAAAATCTTTTAATTTCTAATAATAGAATTGTTAAATTTTTAACATGTTATTTATATAATTTTAAAAATGCTTTTATCAAACTGCATAAAATTCTAGACTTACTTTAAAAAAGATATTTTTTGTATATAAAAATTTTTGCACTTTAAATAAAAATAATCAGATAAACTATGAGTGACACACAGGTGAAAGCAAATATTTTCTTACTTTTGCATAAATGTGTGTTATTGTCTAAAGGAAGGAAACAATTTTCCAACAGTTGCTTCTGTAGTTTTGCTATCAGTTTATTATATTCACACATATAAAGGATACAGACTCGTAAAAGTGTACATACTTTAATGGTTAAGTCATTTATTTACTAAAAACAACAAAAATAAATATGTGCTGCAAACAAACAACATGTTTCCATGAATCATGCACTTTTATATTTACAATTTACACATACGCTCATACTCACTTACACATAATTCAAAAATACTCGCACACACATCATTAGCACAACATACATTCTGACAAACATATGTGTACATTCACAGTAAAGAACAATTTAAGAGACAAAACTAATTTATTTACAAAGCAAATATTTAAATAATTGTGTTTTAATTGCTTTATTATAAAATACTTCCCAGAATTTGTGGTTCCCACATCCCATAAGTAATAGAGTTAATAAGCCCAAGTGATGGATGGCATGAATAAAGTCAAAATATAAAATTGTAACAACATTATTAAATTAGTTTCTTTTTTAGTTAATCAATAATATGAAACATTTCACTTAAAAAGCCCTTTTTAATTTATTATTTTTAAATATAAAAATATTTTCAAACACCTGCATTGCTATTAAGTTGCTCTTCTCTATATGTTGGTTTAAACTTTATTTGTATATATACGTTTCTAAGTATGTAAAGTGCAGTAAAAGATGAAAACTTAAATAACATAACTTAAGTTATCTGTGCACAAGGATACTTTGGTTTAACCTCAGATCTGCACTTTGGTTAGTTGCGTAAATTCAAAAGACACACACCATTTACTAGAACGACAACTCACACTTATTTGCTTTGAAATATCATATTTGCAGTCACTGTCACAGTGCACAATAAAAAAGATTAAGGCAGGTATTCTCAGATATTGCAGCAGTGTTAGTTTTATAGTTTTCACTGAACACATAATCTCTTATCAATTTCGTCATGTTCCTCTGTCTTCAGATTAAAGTCGATTCCCCGTAATCCCTTATGTCTTATATATCTTTTGTTGAAAACAGTTTGTAGGACACTAAGCTAAGGCTTATTGGGACGGGCCGCACGCGCGATGGCATATTTTGGCTTTTTTAAGGGGAGTCCCATCCACTTTTTTTTTGCGATGTCGGGCTTTTTGTAATATAGGTTTCCGCTTTGTAATCGCTTATAGATCCTCATAAAAAATTTTATCAGGCCAAATTCTTGTAAGCAGCTTCCTTTTCATTTAGCCATATTTCACAGCCGTATAACACATTGGCTTAAAGCTCCAATTAAATTTTTCTTTTTATGTCGCTTGAGACATGTGTTTGCATGTTTGCAATTTCGCATTTTTGGGTCATTTATTTGCGACAATCTGAAAGGTCAACTTTTAAAGGAAGCTTTGTCAGACTAAAAGTCTTATATTAGAGGGTGTAATAGTTTGACGCTTTATATTTAATCTAATTTCGAAAAACTCTAGGAGGATTTTGTTAAAATCTGGGCCCGAGTTTGATTTAGGTTCTGTTGTAACTGTTGCAATTCTAAGTATGCTGGGGAAGCATACTTAGTTTTTAAGGTTGTCATTTTTGCTGCTTATCAATTTCTCCAACAATCTTCGGTCAAATAAGCAGTGTCCAGATTTTTAAAAGCTATTTCGTAGCTAGTGGACACTTTTTAATCTTAAGGGTGTTTTTAAATTCAACCATCTGCTATAGCTTTTAGAAACATAATATTTGTGATCTCTTTTGGCATTTATAATTTGTTTTTTGATTCTTTGATTTGCCATTTAATCCACGCTAAGTTTTTTTGACGTGCGCTTGATTGTTGAAAGTTCCAGTTCAATGTGATCGGAAGATGTTGCTCTCTGGCCACACTTATTGCGTACATCAAGAACAGTTAAGCGCAAACTTTTTGCCAATAGCAGTATATTAGTTAAGGATTTAATTTTACCAAATGCATCTCCCGACCGTGTCCTTTTACTTTAGTGCGAGGCTTGGAATACGACTCAGCAGGCATAGCAGAGGGAACAAAGACTGGTAATTGTCTGAGAATGGAAAAGTTAGATCGTACAGTCTCAGTTTTGGCTGCACATTTTGTAGCATGGATAATTCTTTAGCTAATAGAAGGCAAGAAAGTTTATATGGCTGCTAATTTAAAAAGATCGATAGAGGTCATACTTACGCATTAAAAAAAATCGGTGGGGAGGCTTGATAAATGCGACATTAATCGTCAATATATAAAGTTAAGTGAAAGAATAATGACAAACATTATTACGTGGCATTGTCGATATAAGATTACGGTTACAAAGGAAGGTATCCTCACCGCTTGCTCAAACGAAGCCACCATATTGCGGTTACTATGGAGATGACTACATTAGTGGTGCGGGTCATCCTTTCTCTTAGTTCGAATGATGACAAAACGAACGGGCAGCCATTGTTCTGCGCGTAGGTATAGCAGCAAGGGAACTAGCAGTGCGATGAAAAATTTTAATGAAAAGGCCTCAATGGGAAATGAATGGCGGACATTGAAGCAAGCAGAAAGGTTAACGGGTGAGATACCTACATAAGGAGCCACCGCGAAGTAATGTAAAAGAAATCTCGAGCAGGTGCAACTCTTTTAGGAACTGAACCGCACAAAAAAATTATTAACAAAATAACTAACTTTGGTTAATGCTTTAAAATACACGTTAATTTAAAACAGATTTGTTCACTTAAAAATCAAGAAAACTTTTTGAAATTTTCCATAATTTTTGCATCTAAGTGTCATATAAAAAAATATCAACCAAGGAGCCAAAGAAAAGCGCAAACCCATTTTTAGAGTAATTTGAAAGTATTCCATGGAAAGTTGTTAAACACAACTAATTTGGTCAAAATGTGTGAAAGTTTTAAATAAAATTAATAAACAAAAGTAATTGAATTGAATTTCATCCTATTACACTGTGCAATTTTACTACATAAACTAACAAACCCACATGCAACATAATCATAATAAAAGTTGTTTTCTAGTTTAACCTGAATGGGTTTCTAGCAATGACGAGGATGATGGTGATGATGATGTGATGCTGTATTGTGATCTTCCTACAAAGTCTCTAGTTGTTGTTTTATTTGACTAAAACTAATACTTGCACAAAGAAAAAAATGTAGCATTAGCAACAAAAACGTAAGTTTACTTTACACAACAACAACAACAACAACAAAACTACAACTTATTTTTTTCTTATTACCTTCAGTCTCTGTGGTTCCCTATGGTTTACCTTAATTTTTATTACTTTTTACTCTGGATTAAATTTTTTTGGGGATGCATCTAATGTTACTTTTACATTTGTTTTAAACTCTTACATGCATATGTATGAGTTAAAAGGACAAGAATCATATATGTATATTTATATGGACTTATATTAAGTTTAAAACACAACTAGAGAACATGAAGAAACTCCTCCTGTTTTCATAATTAAAATACGTAAAGTTGCAGCAATGACCTCTTTGTTGTTTTTATATAATGAAGAAAGTTTTTACCGGATATCATAGTTAATTGCTTCTTTGCTTCTTTTAATGTAACTAAATATAAGTAAAAAATCTTTTAAAAAGAAAATATAATATATGCTTTAATCTCCCTTCGGGAAATGTGTGTCAATTGGTCGGCGTATTCGTCCTGTTACAAAATATTGGAAAAAAGTTATTGGTCGTGATGGGCTTAAAACCCACACATCAAGTAACTGGTTAAAAAGTGTTAAGGAAGTTAAGGAATAAAAAAGATTTATTGTTCCCTACACAAATACATACATTTATTTACATATATACATACATACACACATACATATATACAAACAAAGTAGCTTGAACCGGATCTTAAACAATTAATACAAAATTTGCTTTTAGAGGATTCACCCGTAAGGCATTCTGAGGTGTTAGTTTTGAAACAGTTGACCCTACTAATGACGGCAAATGTAAAAGTGACATGTTACTCTCATATTTAGTGCAAGAACTAGAACCAGCCCCTACTCTAAGGAGCCGTTCACGTAAATAGTCTTAAAGCAGTACTCTCCCAATAGGACTGTAATAAATATTTTTTGTTGTTTAAAATTAAAAAAATATTATACATATATGCATGCAAGTACTTTGCACATTTTTTTGTTTTGAAATTTTAAGTGAATTTATGAAAAGATGAAATAAAATGTGAGTATTTTGGGGTTTTCATAGCTCCTAGCTATAGTCATAAGTTATTTCCTCTTAGCCGCATAGATTTTTTTCAATTTTTTTACCCATTTTTCTCATTAAATTTTAAATAGAAATATTTTCAAAATATTTAAATTAAGACACATGAAGAAATATCAATGAATCAAATCATATATATCTTAGAATATCTGCTGTTTAAGTATTAAAAACAACTTCAACAAAACGTTTTATTAAACAAATAGTTATGAGTAAGTGCATTGACTTTTGACCTTTTCCAACTTACAAAGAGAATAATGTTTAAAGTTTTGAAAGTTGTTAAATTAAAACAAACAGCACAAAGTTTAATGAAAAAGCAACACAGACAAACTTAGTATTTGTCTTTGCAATATAAAATTCTCTTTCCTTGGACTGGTTTCTGTCTCTTTGTAGTCAAGGATAACAAAAAAATTGTACATTACTCAAATTTATTATAAAAAAGATGATAGTTTTCTATGAAAAGAAGTAAGAGCGCTGTATTCGGCTGTGCCGAATCTAATATACCCCTCACGCTGTTCTTTTTATAAACCCAGCCATCTGATCTAGCTGAGTAATTTCTTACTGCAAATATTAAAATCAAATTACTTAGTGACGTATTGAAGGTCGATAGCGATCCTAGTTTTTTATATAGAAAAATTTACAAAATGTTGACGTTTGTATATTTGATAGAAATACCATGTAGAAGGTTTGAGGTCGAGAGTTTCAACAGTTTTTGACACATTTCGTATTAAAACTTTAATAAAAGTGGTTTATTTGTTTTAGGGGCTGCCTCCCCCTGGTTCTATCTAGAATTGTTTTCAAAATGACATTATTCTGCAAATACTTTTAAATGGACATTTAGGGTAGATAATTCTTAAATGTTTTCGAGATATAGCGTTTTAAAAATTTTATAAAAATTGTTAATATATATATGAGGCTGCTCCCCTCCAAATAAATTGATAACAATTTTTCATTTGTAACGGGGCTACCCTCCCGCTACTCCTTTCCAAAAACTTGTTATTCCAAAATGTAGGCATTTATTGTAAAGTTACCTCCTATAGAATATTTGAACTCTAAGCTTAAATAGTTTCTCAGATGTAGCTAATGAAATATTTTACAAAATTTGTAGAGCTGTAGGGCGAACCCCACTTCCCTTGCTTTTACCTGAAACAAATTTTTCCCTAATTTAGCTTTCTGCTTATAACTTTGTCAATACTGAGCCGATTTTGCTAGTTTTAAAATGCGATTGTTTCAGGGATATTTTTGATTTTTTGATGCCAAAACCTTTTCTCAACGACTTTATTTGAATTTGGAAATTTGATTTCAGCAGACACACAGACAGAAGTACAGACGGATATGGCTATGTCGGCTTCCCTATTTATAAGGATTCAGAATATATAAACTTTATGGGGTCTAAAATATTGTAGAAATTACAAATGAAATGACAAACTGATATATACACTTATTACTATGTAAAGGATCTAAAATAACTTTATATTTAACCTCTTCTTTTCTATCTTTTAGTTCTAATTTAGAAACTTTATTTATATGAAAAGTTTTCTATTTTTTTAAAGTTTTTTCTTGGATTTGTATTTGTTTCCTATTTTAATGACATTTGCTTTAGGACACTTTTGCACTCGTAAAATCTCTTTCATTTTTGTATTAAATTTAATCAGACATATTGGCGATATGGTTTTTTGTGAGTTCTTTTTTTAAATATTAAAAAGCATTGACTGTAACAAGTTGGTTTTCGAATGGAATATCCATGTACTTACATAAAATGCACAAACTTTGTCAATATTTATTTAAAATACTTAAGTTGGTTAGTCTTAAATGTTTTCATTTATTTGTTACCTTCTTTATTGCAAAAATGCAATATTTTAAAAACGCTTCTATATTGCTTACCTGATTATATACCGAGTAGGCAGTAATTATCCTTTTACATTTTAACACTGTCACAGATTTAGCTCTTTTGGCAGTTATTGCCTACAAAGGGATTCCATTATCAAAGAGATGCATACATTTGCTGATCTTGTGTGTGCTCTGAGAGCAAATATTCCATGATTGCTTGTTCGTTTGCCTGGAAGACTCTATTGTGATCTGAGAGATGGAAGAGCATCTTGGTCCCCGGGCTAAACAAAGACACTACAACTAGCTCCCCAGAACAAACAGCGTAGCAACAACTTTCTTAAGGCATTTGCCAAATTAGGGTTCCAGAACAGGGACCATGTCTGTTAAAGTAGCCTCAGGGAACCAGAACTTGCATTGACTTTCACTAAAGTTATAAGTTCAGATCTTTTCCAGATTAATGTGGAGAGATGTGGGGTAGCTCATTGTTGGCCAAATTTTACAGTGTCCTTGAAACATGGCTGACTTTGCCAACTTGGCAAATTGCCACCCATGAGTTCTAATTTCGAACATAAATTTGCGTTTAATTTCTCCTCGATTTATAAGTATAACATTCAGTTAAAATTGATTTTTAAACCGAGAAAAAGCTCTTTGTGCTATTTTCATTAAATCAACAACAACCACGTTGCCCCACAACGTCGCCTGACGATATAGAGGCTAAACCCGTATTTATATGGATTTCTGTAACCCGTGATGCCAAAATTTGGGCCCTGGTCAGGCTTTGCGCCAGTAAAACTCCGAACATATCAGAACTTTTTTTCTCAGAAACGTATAAACACACTAACCCCATTTGATTAAATGGCACCGTATTGTATATTACACAACTACATATATTACACCAAAAAAAGGTAAAACCACAATTTGTAAATTGTTAATAATTTCTAATATGAAAATAGATTTTACCACATAAATTTATAAAACACACGTGTTTTTTTGTGGTAAAATTATAATTATTTTTTACATATTTTTTTATTATTATAAATTTTTAACCACTTAACTAGTTAGATAATGCATGTGGTTAACAAAAATATGTAGTTTGACACTTGGCTCCAACAGTTTTAACAATTTAATATAAAATATGTATTTTGTAAACTTAATTAAATGAAATTATACTAAATTATTAAATTTGTTTGTTATATATAATTGACTTGGAAAGCTGTTACCAAATTGTGAGTTTCAATTTTTTATGGTTAAATTAATTTATTTAATTGTATTTAGTAGAATTGCAATAGAACAAATGAGTTTAATTAAAACTGTTCTCATATGCTTAAAACAACAATGGGGAAACAAACGAAAGAATCTAGACTTTTTATTGCCAAAGGGTTCAGTTGGCTGCGCAATATTGGGCTATTGCCAAGGAAATTATTATTAAAATTGTGGTTACTAACCATGAAATTTTCAAATCATATGGGAAAGAAGTAGAAATGCAAATATTTGAGAAGACTAAAAATTTTGGTTTTTATTTATTAACTAAGAGATATTTATCTGTTTCTTAATAATCTTAAACTACCCTTAAAATAAGTAAAAATTTTGAAAAAAAATATTAAAAACTGGTTATGAAATTTAGTTGTTGAACTTCATTAACTCATTTAAGGCAAAGAATATGCCAAAGTTTATTTACCAAATTAAAAGCAAATTGACGTTTATTTGTTTTGTAACTTCAGTTATTTCACATTTATTAATAAATTATTTTCTAACGTTTATCAGGCGTAACATTAAACAAATAATTGCTACAGATATAACATCAGGCATATCATTACACTTTCTATAATTGTTTTGAAAAATTAAAAAAAAAAAAATAACTTCTCTGCTACTTTCTCCAATGATAATTGAAATAATGTTGTCAGTTCACTTAAAGGTTGTGAGAAAATTTTTGTAATTTTTCATATGTTTTGCAAAACTCTATTATATTTTTTATTTGAAAAACAATTTATATTTTTAAAGGTAAAGGGGGTTTGTGTAATCACAAATAATAAAAAAATAAGTTAAAATAAAGTTGTACTTCTTTTAGAGTTTTTTTTGAAAAGCAGGGGATCTTAAAAATTTAAAACAAATCAGTTTTCTTGTTACACTCAGGTAAAATATTAATAATTTATAAAATATCTTAAAACAATCTGTTTGTTTTGAGTATTCAAAACAGTTTACACCTTAAGTATTCCCTTTATAAAAAAAAAGAATCAGGTACAAATTTATTGCTATAAATTGGGGGAAATCTTTTGTATTTACAAACGAAAAAAAATAATTTATTTTATTCAAAATCTTGCTAAGCCCCAAGAGACTTTAATGCTTAAACAAAATTTTCAATATCTATTACAGAATTTTAGATGAGTACACTAAAAAATTTATTGTTTAATTTTCATGCTCTACTGCATACACATGTTCATATATACACTAACACATACTAACATATTTACATAAATAAGTAAAATATGCTAAACAAGTTTTTAAAAAAAAATTTTAATGCAACCCTTCAAAAATTACAATAAAACAAATACACTAACAATATTAGCAAATAAATATTGCCGTTACAATTTCTATTTAAATATGTATGTATGTGTGTGCGTGTTTATACCCAATTCACTCGTAAATCACAAATGTGCGATTTATGTTTTTATTTAAAGTAGAAAGAAAAGGTAAATACGCCAAGACGAGGCAATTTAAGAAAACAGGTTGCTTTGATTTCAAAGTCTACACTAAAATGTTCAAAAAACAAATCAGACATAAAATGTTACAAATAATATACAAAGACAAAAAATAAATCATAAATATTGTATATAAATATATTTACAGTTAAGTACTTTTGTGTTTTAAGTAAATTTCAAAAATTCATAATTTATGCAACTTCACGAGTATATCTAAGAGAATATAAGATGAATTTCTTTATTTTGAGTGTCGTTGTGTGCCTACAGGGCTTGAGATACCCAACAGTTCTGAACTTAAAAAATAAAAATTCTTATTAAAACTCTATTATTCTGAAAACTCTGGTTTTTGATTTGTGTTGGCAATTTAATTTTAGTCTGGCATTGGCTGGACTACTATAAATTATAATTAGTTTTAAGATTTAAATATTTATTGTTAGCTCGCATAAGCGAAGATTTAGTAATGAAACATATGCCAAAAAAATAGATTATTAAAACTTTGAAGACTACAGGTACAAGAAGATTTGCTTTTCACTATACAAGAACACCCCCCCCCCCCCCCACCCCCTACAATTATCTTTTAAAAATTTTTTAAAAATTGATTTTATTACTTAGGATTAAAGGCATTATTTTTAAATTTGAATTGATACTTTTGCAACGATGAAATAAATTTTGCAAAATAGTTTTTCCGTAGCATCTACAGTTCTCGGTGTCAGGATCACAACCAAACCCTGTTTTTTTATTAGTATATGTTAAGCTTTCTAATCAAAAAAAATAGCTGCATTCTTTTACTAACATTTACTTTTAATCCATTAGCTAGATTGGGCTTTTGCACAAGTAAATGCTAAGCTTAAAATGAAATTCAAATGACTTGGTCGATATTAAGGAGAAGCTAACTAGATTTGCTAAGGATGCTGGTAATTCAAATCTTAAATAACCTTGCGTAGAAAGAGAATGCGTTTCACTTACGATAAAAAATAGGAAAATATTTGATAATTAATAGAAAATCCAACATATTAATTTTTTACTGCGCCATCAAATAAGACTTTATTTTGGCTTAGCAGCTTAGAATTAAACAAAAACCAACATTAATAAGCTATAAACATTTATTACCCTAGGTCCTGTGCCAATCAATCAGATCTCGTGGTTGCCTGTAATGAAAAATAAGAAATCATAAAGTGCATACATTAATAAGTTGTTCTTATCCTCTTTTAAATCGTCAGAGTCGCATAACGAACTATGCAGCGGAACTTTAAAAAACATAAAAGACCTGACATCAGGTTCCCTTCAAATTAAGTCGATTAGGGAGAAGCGCAAAGTCCTATTAAGCTTTATATTAGATAAGGCTAGGCTTACTTGCTGATCCTGTAGGTTATTTTTGTTACGAGACAAGAAGAAAGGATAACTATTCTAACTTGTTAAATAAACTGAAATCAAGCTTAATCCACACTTAAAAAAGGTCAACGTAATATCCTCAACGGTCCTTCACCCCTTGATAACCAGAACCTGCAATCATCGCTCACCAGTCCTCCTGCCCTCTTGGCATGAGTCGCTGTCCACGAATAATATGTTATTTTCCCCTCGAGAGTTCTGTGGTCATATCTCCCCATAAATAAAAGAAACCTTATCGCCACCGGGTCTTAAGAACTCTGACTGCCCTATAAAGCAGTTCAATCAATTACTTTGGATTGTAAATGTTTTCCCATATTTCAAAAGTCTGCTTTTTACCAGAAAGCTATTTTTTCCTCATAAAGCTTGCTCAGGCTTCTGCTTTACCAAAGATCCCACTTTACCAAAGCTAAATCTGCTACTAAAATAGCATCCGCCTTTTACAAGCATCGAATTAATAGTCAAGCAGCACTTCTGATTTCACTTTATATTAATTCGAGACTAGAGACTAGGTAAGTCACCTCAAGATAAACTTACACTTTGCTTACATGGTTTGAAATCAGCATTTATAAACTTAACAAAAATTAGCATTAACTCTGTAGGAATAAAATAAGTAAACGATGGCCTCATTAGTTAACTAAGTAAGGGCGTAGACAAAAATAAATGACACAACTGGATAGCTCCAACCGACAGCTAACCTGGCAGACTGACAGGTCTTAATAGGGCGGAATATTAAGGTGACCTCTTTTCCACAATAACTTTCTGCTAAAATCAGCATGTATTTTGCTGTTGCTAAATTTTAGTTGTCAAAAATGTTGCTATGACATATACACACATTTTGCACAATTAAAATATAGCATACAAAATTTGACAACCGATGTAGAAAACATATAGCGGAAATAAAAATCGGTTAATCAGTTGCTCATACTTTATATTTGTATCCTGGGTCCGAATGTACTCAAACAATAGCGATAAACTTTGTTATATTTTTCATTTGGTGCTAAAGCAATAAAATCATACACATCCATTTCTGGTAGGACTTAATAATTTAATATATTTGAGCGTCTTTTTAAACTGCAGGATTTTTCTTTTATAAACTTTACAAATGTTTGTACTTAGAAGTGCTGCTTTTTATCACACGTGCACATATGTCTGTTCCTTTATGATTTGCTTTGGTTTACTTTTAAATATTTGTTTTTCTTTGTCGTCTTCATTGTTTGAAAAAACTAAAATGTTTAATAAAACACATCTGTTTTACTCCAAAGGCTTATTATTTATGAGCCACAATGGAATTTATTGAAAACAACCTTTTGTTTATTTTTAAGAAAATATTTTGGAAAAAAGGGTTTTGTATTTGTAAGCAGTTTTTGTAAGTTAAAGTAAAAGGCAGCAATTTATTTTAATGTAAAAGTTAAAATAATGTTTTATACGAAGGTTATGATGATGAGCTTGACTTATGGTAGTATTTGCCTAAATGTGTAAGACGTCTCCCAACAACAAACCACTCAGCCGATCAAAATGCTTTAAATTGGAAATTTGAACTAGAACCAGTTAATAGAAAGGACAATTGCAGGAGTTTAAATTCCCCCGTTGAGAACAAATTTCACTAATTCTGCGGTAAGAAAATAATCGAGAAATTTTACCAAAGCTGTTGGCAAATGTATCATCAATGCAAATGTTAATTTGACACATACCAGTATAGCATTTGTATAAATTTTTAAGGTAGTAATAGCTATAAAGCTTATTGCAGAAGGACATGTGTATGGGGCAAATGTCAAAATATGGACTGATTATAGGCATAAACAAATGGCTTTATATCACTGGCAAGAATTTTATCCACGCCAAATTTCTTTATCCAAAAAAAAGGGATCTATTTCATAATCAGACGAATACAGCCAGATGGACGGACGGACCAATATTTTGTGGGTATCACACAGATCACGCGCAAAACCTCTACCACGTACGCGAAGTGGGTACAAAAATAGCTTTTTTAAACTATATTGTGTTACATGATGAGTTCTGCATTCCAAATTGACCCCCAAACAACTTTTTAGTGTTAAAAACCTAATTTTTCCCTTCAACATACTACTACAATTCTTACCTTTATAACCATAAGCCTTTAGTTATAATATAAAGGGAGTCTTTTTAAGCCCAACTATTTACAAGCAACAAATATTTTCAAGTTAAAATCTTATATGTGCCTTACTTCTTTTAAAAGATAAAAATTACACTTTAAAGGGTGCTGTTGTTGCCAAAATAACTTTTGTCTGCCTTTTCTAAGCAACAGGGGGATAATAAAATATATTTGTTAGTAAGAATGTATAAAAGTACATTGCAGGTTAACTAAAAGTGTAAAGCACGAGAATCTCTTTAACTATAATATTAATGGGGAACCAAATAAAATAGAAAGGGATGTTAAGGCTTTTGAATATAATCGTTGAGCTTTGGTTTTTCTTTCATCTACGAACTAAAAAAGTATGAATCAATGCTTATAGTGTTGGTATTAACAATATTAATGCCTTTGGAAAATAGAAAGTAAGGGTAGAAAGAGAACTATTGAATGCAATATGCCCAAATGTTATGATGCTCATACCTCAATTACTATAAATAGAATCATTAGCCTGTTTGATAAACGTGAGATAAATAAGCTGTTTGACTATGGCATAGATTAGGTTTTCACAAAAATTTCTATTAAATATTGAAGGATATAAAGAAATTTGGTCTTATTTCTAAGTCTCGAGTTATTTGAAGAGAAAAAGATCAGCAAAGGCCGTTGGTTTTATTATTAACTTTCCTAATTTTTTGGTAAGCTAAACAAGAGCTATTTATCTATTGATTTTTTATGGGACAATTTACACTCCAAATGCTAAGATACAGAATTTTGAGGGGTTCCTTTTGCAAAAATATCCTTCAAAGGAAAAATCATTAACAAATGCATGAAGGTAAAGGTAAAGTAGTTAAAAAATTTTTTAGAGAAAATAATGGTATTTAGTATAAATCGTTACTTGAACATTAAAATTAACCCCTTTATTTATTAAACCAGCAAACATATATTGCTCTGATTAATTAAGATGTTGCTATATTGAAGTATATTTCTAGTCTTGGTTAAGTGTCTTTATTTAATCAACAAAACTCTTGTATACTAACAGCAGGTACGGTTTACGGTGGTGAAGCTTTTTGTTCATAAAACTATAAACCACATTTTGCTTATAAATTTTATTAGGTTCGTTTTAATTAGAAAAAATACAACGGTTTTGTTTTACAATTAACGCAAAATTTTCAAAACAAAAAAGTTAAAATTAATACAGGGGGTTTAGTGAAAAATTTGTATTTTTAAATACGATTTTTTCAAAAAAGTAATTAACGGTGCGGAGGGAGGGTGGCACCGTTGGAGTTATCGATTTGGTGGATTTGCCAGACACGATGTGGAAGTGGTAAAGTGATCATCGCGCGATTGCTGCGAAGACATTTTTTAAGAGTAATTCTTACGTAATTGCTCGTGGACAATTTTAGAGCAAGAGTCAACTTAATTTGCTCGTGGGAGCACAATTTTCGCGCAACTGTTTTGGCTATGAATGCCCAACGGCCAGGGTCCAGTTGATTTGCAAGGACTTCCAAAAACATTAAATTGTTTCAAAGCAGCCTATCTGGGACTTCCTGATATTTTAATAAAATATCTAAATTTCTATCCTTTTAAAATTTAAATCATTCAAGAACTCCAAAAAAGTGGCTGTGATCTACGCAAAAAATTTTTGAAACAATTTTTTAACGTTTTCGCACTATAAATCCCATTTTATGGAGCGAAAAAGCTCATTTTCCCCTTAAACGGCTACGTCAACAAGCAAAATTACCGTTACTGGTATTTAAAAACCCGCAGCCCTCGATCAAAGCTTCAAGAACCATTGCATTGCCACACGGTAACTATTTGGTATGTCATATAGACGCATGAGATAATTGGACAATTTGTTTCGAAAATTATCGAGGTGAGGAGGCGAGTGTCAATGGTGAAAATTATCGACGCATGATTACGGAGTTCTATCTGCCAAACCTGTGAGCTCATCCATATTCCTCTTCACACACTTAGCTCCAATAGGATGGGGTGACTGCACACACAGTCAGAGCTTCGATAAATTTGCTACGGGAAAATTTACCCAAACACCGATCTGTCAATTTGGGGACATCTAATGGCCAAAGAGGTCACCCGATCTAACTCCCATATATTTTTTTGTGTTTTAATAAAATTAAAAACTTTATTGAGGTGAAGAGGCGAGTGTCAATGGTGAAAATTGTCGACGCAAGATTAGGGAGTTCTTTCTGTCAAACCTGCGAGCTCATCCATTGTACTCTTCACACACTTGGTTTGAAAAGGATGGGAAGACTACACACACAGCCAGAGCTTCGATAAATTTGCTTAGGGAAAATTTCCCCAAAAACTGATCTGTCACATTGGGGACATTCAATGGCCAACGAGGTCACCCGATCTAACTCCCATGGATTTTTTTATTGTGCCTTATTAAAGTTAACAACTTTATAATTATCTTCACTTTTGCAAATACCTTATATGTATCCGTTTTATATTTTTTTAATGGTTCTTCCAGATAAATCTTCAATTTTACTTTAATGAAATATTTTTGCAGTTGGGTTAGCTGCTTGGTAGGTTTAGAGCAAATTTTTCGGCAGGTAAAATGGTTGTAGCTTTTGTACGTAGAGGGCGTTGTTGACATCGGGGATGGAACGTCATACCCTTTTGTTCAACCTAGTAAACAATTGAATTAAAAATATAAGAGATTGTTTTTTGGTTGTGGTATGCTTAATACAAATTATATCGATCATAAAACCCTATACTAATGTGTTATAGGGTATTAGTTATATGGACAGGCTTGATTGACCATAATTTTCTTACTTGTTTATTTATGAAAAAGACTTCCTTCAACTTCCCTACAACTAAACTAATTGATCTAAGATACCCCGATTTTTCATATGTTTATAATTTCTTTTTTTTTAAACACATAAATTGATGACCTTTATTAACACAATAAATTTTTTCCGTGTAGTGGCCTTTTCCTTAAAACTGATAATTTATTATCATAAGCTCTACAACAAACTAAAAAAAAAACTTTAAAAACCCAATTATTTCTTAAACTCTTTACGTTAGAGCCTTAAAATATAAAAACCTTTACTGAAATTGATTTAATAAAAAAGTTAAATAAATTTGGAATTTTAAAACCTTTCTTGTATTTAAAGATTGTGTAGGAAAAGTGCTCTCAAACTAATTAAAGTAAATACTTTAGATACAAGCATGTGTGTTTTTGTCAGTTGTGTCCGAAATCTCTTAATTCTTTTTTTTTCTTTCGTTTTTAAGGTTTTTCTTAATAAATTCTTATTGACTTGTTTCGAAGCCTTATGTGTTTTTGTATGTTTTATGTTTTTATTGCCCAAAACTAGGTTAATGTTAAGAAATACGATTCTCTAAAAGTGCCAATATAACACAATAAATATATTTGTAATTTTGTGAAAAAAAAAAAATACTTACACTTACCCACACGCACTCAGACATGTCCTAAATACCAGTCCTTTAACTGAAAGAAAAAAAAATTATTTATTTAACTGGACCAAAACACAAACACACAAACAATATATCTTTTGGTAATCGGTTAGTGAGTGTAGCATATTGTTAAAGAAAATAAAATGTTATTGGTAGGTGTAACATGTCATTACACCACTAAAAATATTTTAAATCTCTGCAAGTATATATAATATGAGTTCTTTTAACTGTTCTCACTGCTGTTGTTGTAGTTGTAATCTTTGCTTTGTGTAAATGTTTAAAAAAAGGATGCCAATAAATCAAAGGCATTTTTGTTGGCTTCTTCAGAGTGATAAAAAAAAAAACATTAGAAATTGGGGAAAAAATATAAATCTTTACATTTCCTTAAACATAAAAAACACATCTTACGGACTTCGTTTAAACTTATTAACGTTTTTATATCCCATTTAACCCTTTCGGTACATCTTTTTTGATTTTGAATTAAAAAATTCAATTTTTTTATTATCTGGCCTATATTATTTTTAATAATTTTCGGTTTTTTTTCTTTTTTCAAAAAATTTACCCCAAATTGGTTTTTAGGAATGATGCCACATGGCATCATTTGTACTCAACGGTGAAAAAAAACCCTATTTTTGGTGGCATAGTAGGATACACACAAAAAACTACAAAAAAAATTTTTCAAACAAATTCTTGTTCAAAATAATTTATTTTTTAGTCAATTTATTTAATAGTCTCTAATAATATTTTTATTTGATTTTTAAATCAAACAAAATTTTCGCCTAGACAAATAAAATATTTAACCAGCTCAGCAAAATTTTTTAACAGAAACTAAAATTCTTGCAAAATTGTTTGTCTAAATTTACAACTTTCGTTGTAGGTCCTCAGCCAGACAAAATATTTACTGATTCTCTGAAATTTGTTACTGATTCTACAACTCAGTTTTTTCTGTGATATATTTACATTATGTTTTACTTATTAAATTTATTTTAAATATCACAAACTTAAAAAAATTATTAACACAAAGATATGTACAAAAAATAATATAAATAAAAAAATTTAGTTCATTCATAAGTATGTATATAAAAAGTTCAAAATTTAATTCCAATTTGCATGGTAAAGTTTAAAGCAGTTTCGGGAGGCATTTGGAATGCACAAATGGATATTGCACTAAGTACATTTGTATCTTGAATATGATGAGCAATTTTTTGCCTTGCATCTCACTTTCTCTAATAGAGACAGGTGGAGACACTTCGCACTTCATTTTGAATGTAGTTGAACTACTTCTCTCCGAAGTTGAAGGACTGTTTTCATGTAGTGACTTCGTTGGACGGCCACGTTTACGCCAATTGCTTTTTTGGGCTGCAAAAGATAGAAGTGCATCTGATAGATCATTCCGAAATTCTAATAGGTCTATGTAATCTTTTTTTTTGAGCTTATTGGTTTCGCAATCATTTTTGTTCTCCAGCATATGGCCATATCAATAAAGTGGTCAAAAATTTTCAAAGTCCATTTTCTGGACCTAATTGAAATACGATAAAGGGAAAGCAGAAAATCCATTTTATCAACACCGCCCATGTTTTGGTTGTACATGGAAACCAGATTTAGTTGTTCAATTTCATTTACCTTTTTTGCTGCCGTACAAAAACGTTTTCTTACTACGATAAAATTGTCGGTTCGTTCAACGCGATAGTCAAAGCTACCTCGCCCAGTTTTTTTAAGTCCTTTTCAGGTTGAAGCGGAATTTTTCCTATTCTATTTGTTCTGATGTTTCCTGTTGCCCATACCCCACGTTCTTTCAAATAGCGCACTAAAGGAAATGTTCTGAAAAAATTATCAAAAAAAATTTTAAAGTTTTTGTATACGGGAACTGTTTTTGTCAAATGAATGACAATATCGGAACAGAACCCAAATTTTTTTCCCCCAGTAATGGTGTTCTTTCCTTGATAAATTTCTAAATCATAGATTATTCCTTTTGAGCTGCAATGGCAAAATATTTTCACGCCCCATTTAATGGGTTTCTTGCGCATATATTGTCTAAGAGCGGATTTTCCTTTAAAAGGTACCATCATTTTGTCCACACAGAGATTTTCATCTTTTGGTAAGGAGTACAGCTTCTTGTAGAAAACATCCAATAGAGGCCGAACCTTGTAAAGCTTATCATTTTTATTTGAACTTGAAGTGAATTACAAACTATTACGCAGAGAATAAAATCGGCTCCTTGACATACAAAGACGAAAAGAAGGAATCTCGGTTGCTTTCGACCAGTGCAATTTTAGACGAGGATAACCAATTGAACCGATCATTATTTCGAGAGCAATAAATTGAATTAACTCTTCACTGGAAATATTAATAGGTGTCACCGTGTTCATGAGCGATGCTTGAATTTTTTGATGTGACGATTTCAGTAAGAAGCTCCTGCTTAAAATACTCCAAAAAATATTGCATAGGAGTTTTTATACTACTTTTGGGTAAATGTTGCTCGAAGTCCGCATCTGGGGTGGACCAATTTACCTTTTTCCATTTATAACTGTCAAGCTTCTTTGATGGTTTAAACGCTACTTCCTCATCTACGAACTCTTCTTGTATATAATTATCGCTAATATCTTCTAAATTAATATCAACCGGATTCTGTTGAGATAGCTCTTCCATAACAAAAGTATTATATTTCTTCAAGGCTTCCATTAGGTCGTCTAATATGTCGGAATTATCAGAGTCCTCGTTATCAGAAATATCCGACTCATCAAAATTATTTAAAATCTTTTCAATTTCACAGTCCTTAATTTTGTTTGGCATATTTACTTCTTTACTGTGTGACAAAAAGCACTCAAAGGAGTTGATCTTATTTATCGAACGTAAAAAGTCGTTACTTTTTGTTATACACTTTAGCTCCTTTGAGTAACTTTTGATGCCATATGGCGTCATATGATTTTAAAAAAATCCTACGGCTATATTGAGGGTTTTACAAATTTTACAGTTAATATTATTTATAAATGAAGTCTTTTTGCATACTTCTGCAAATAAATTTCATGGTTTTTTTTTTTTAAATTTTTCAAAATATAATGTTTAACAATTCACGTTTTTCAACCTTAAGACTCAATTACTTAGAAGAGTTTCAAAATAGTGGTGTTTTATTTCATAGTAACGAAAATACATTAAAATTTTGTCAAGATAATGTTTTATAAAGTTCAGAGCACAATACTTCATCAAAAAAAATAATTTTTGTCGGAATTAACCAAAATTACAGGTCTTTAAAAACCCATGATGCCATATGGCATCAAAATACCGAAAGGGTTAAGTAGATTTCGTTTTATTTTTGTTAAAGTCATAAGTGTAAATATGGCCTGCGAATAAAAAAAGGAGGCAGGCTACTTAGGGCTTAGGTTTAAATTTTCAAATCGTAACATATTCTAAGGTCATAAGGTTGCTAATATTTATTTTTGCAAAATTTTATAAAATTTATTTACGATTGTATTTGAGTTTTTTTATTTGAGTTTTTAAGGCTTTAAAGTTTTGTTGCTTGAGGAGTTTCTTTTCACAAATAGATTAACACACAATTTAGAAAATATAAAAAGAAATCAATATAGAAAAAGGAAAGTCAGGCTTTAAAATTTAAAGTTAATCACATTAAAAGATTATTATGGGAGTTCAGATGATTTGCTGATATAAATAAAAACATTTTCACAAAATTTCGTGGAACCAAATAAAAAACAAATCGCAATTATACCTCGCTATTCAATTTTTCACTAGACATGCTTAATCATGCGGCTCTTGTGATTCGGCTAAAACAGATGATTTTTGATGAAGATGAGCTATAATGCCTAGTCATCTGATTGACACAGCTGTATTATGATCAGATCTATTATGCCTGGTTAGTGTTCTAAAGTACATTTGTAGGAATGTATCTGCTGGTATACATCACTAACCTTGTTCTACTGATCAGAGTTCTATCTTTTTTTCATTGAGATCAGAAAGCTTCTTTGTTAAAGATTGTGATTGAAGGAGAGATTTTCTCCGCAAATAATAATGAAAAACATTGTTGTCTCCAAATGGGGTGGCGGAGAATACAAATTTTGTAGTCGGGCTTGTCTTTGATAAAGAAGGTTTTTTTTAAGTTAAGAATAAATTAAAGTGCTAAGAAAAAATCTACTGTATATAAAAAATGGGCTTTGAATATGTTCCGTATAAGATGAAATTTTAGCATGTTATAGAAGGTGAAAGTAAAAGAGTTGGAATTGACACATTCGAAAAAAATGCCTGGCTTTTGGCAAATGGTGATAAGATAACAATTAAAGTGCAAATTAGTGTAAATAATATTACAAATTGGCTGGGTTGGCTGTTTGAAATGAATGTACTAGTTCTGAAGTAAGAGATAGAATGCGAGTGAATTAATATAAGGACTACCTAAAAAAGATAGTCAGAAACAATTGCGGGCACTTGCTTTAAAAAAAAAAAGTCAAACAATTTGTTAAACAGTACAACTCTCAATCAATATGTATTGTTTGGCTTAATGCTGAGCTTCAAAAATATATACTTCCACCTTTTCGTTCTCACAAGCCATCCAGGAATGCTTGTCTTATACATTACAAATCACCCGTTGCACAGTGGGAGAAATGGCCAATCTAGTGGCGCTTTAAGGAAATTTAAAATTTTAGAATTCTGCAATTTTTTTTTATTTTTTTGGTAACTAAGAAACCAACGGATTTTTGGTTTTTTTTGTTTTGTTTTACTCTCGATAGTCGTGCACCTGTGATCTTTTAAACATGACATATGTTTTAGCAAGTGCATTAATACTTTTCGCGCTTTTTTGAAGTTTAAAGTTTTTTTAAACAACAAAACCATTACTTTATATATTTTTTTGAATTAGTGCTTAAATTAAAATTATTAGGTATGTGTTAAATAAAAAAATATGTTTGTGAATTGTGCTTATATGTTTTTGTTCTTAAATGTGGTAAACAAGTGACCTGTGTAAAATAGTGTTTTATTATATGTAACTTGAACTTCTGTGGACTAAAAGTTGGGAGAATTCGACGAATTCCGCTCCAATGTTTGGTTTATTTGTTTTTATGTTCTGTTTTCTATGTCCATTTGAAAAATCAGCTGCAGCTTTTTGCAACTTTGTGATTTTTTACGTTTTTTAGATGCAATGTCAGAGTCTAAACGCACTCTTTTTTTAATTTGGCACTCTGAACCAGTACTTGCAAAAAAGTTTTTGGCGGTGGAAAATCATGTTTTTTCTAATGTTATTGATTCACCAAAATATAACAAAGAGCAATGTTAACAAATTTGTCAACAATTAAGAAATTTCGTTAATAAACTTCGGTACAAGTGGACTAGTAGTCACAGAATCATGACACATTCGCAGATCGAAAAAAAGAACGGTTAGAACGAGATCTTATTTTTCCAGAACCAGCTATTGGTCGTCATAATCATTTTTCAGAGTGCTCAACTAAAACTCAAATAAAAGGGGTTTCTTCTATTGTTGATAAGACGCCAACAGAAGAGCAAATGTTAGCAACGTGAATTAGTCTTTTCAAATCTGGAAAAAGGAATGCATCACAAGTTGTTTCGAAAATGAGCTCAGAACCGATAATAGCTTCAAAAATGCTTAAAATTGTAAATGCTGAGCCAAAAGAACCTATTCCATATACGCCTGAGGAAGCTTTGGCTCTGTATATAGATGGAGTTTCTTAAAAAAATGCATATGTATAAGTTAATGCAATCTGGTGCCAAAGAGCGAAATTTTATCATTTATCCAAGCTACGATGTTTAAGCTAAAACTAAAAAAGAGTGCTACTCCAATGACATACGCGTAACTGAACGTTCAGCAGAAGTAAATTTACAGTCTCTTATTAACAATACTGTTGGACGTATATTACAGGGTTTTCCAGCAGCATTTGAGGACCTCGAAATCGAATGCAAAAAAAAAACGATTGCATAAAAGCCGTTTATAAATGGGGTTGTGATGGAAGCAGTGGTCACTCTACTTGCAGGCAATGATTTAATATTCCCGAAACTGGAACTATTGATCAGCATTTATTTGATGTATGTTTTGTACCGTTGCTAATAAAAAAATGAATCTTCAATACTATGGGAAAATAATCGACCTTCTTCAACTAGGTTTTGCAGACCTATTTAACTAATTTTTGAAAAAGAGTCAGCAGACTTAGTTCGAGATGAGGTTGATAATGTTAAAAGGCAAAATTCTCAAATTTTATCTACAGCATTAAATCATTTAAAAATACAACATGAATTCCATTTGACAATGATTGACGGAAAAATGTTCAACACCATAACGGAGTCATCACCACAGGCTTGCGGAATTTGTGGGACAGCTCCAAAATTGTTTAACAATCTGAATATGATTCAGTTAAAACAACCACAAAAACATTTGTACGAGTATGGATTATCCACACTCCATGCCTGGATTCGTTGCTTTGAGTGTATAATTCATATCGCCTACAGACTACCAATAAATACCTGGCAAGTTCGTGAAAAAAATAAGAAAATCGTTTAAGAAACAAAAACAAAAATTCCACTAGAAATGAGAAAACAAATGGGCATCCTGGTGGACTTTCCAAAGACCGGCTCAGGGAACACAAACACGGGAAACACTGCCAGAATATTTTTTAAGCAACCGATTTTGGCCTTTACAGTAACTGGCGTACAAACGGAATTTATTAAAAGAAGAAGCTTTTCGCATATATGCTAGGGAAACTGCAAATATATTTGTAAGTGAATACCCCTGGTTCTACATGCCTGCATCCGTCCATAAAACTTTATTGCATGGTGCGGATATCATTAAAAATGTTTCCTTACCAATAGGTATTATGTCAGAAGAGGCACTTAAGGCAAGAAATAAAGATTTCCGTAGCTATAGGCTTAACCACACACGAAAAACCTCAAGACTACACACTATGGAGGACCTAATACATGCATTGGTGGTTTCTTCAGACCCTTTCATTACATCTAAATCTCAAAAAAACATATTGAAATAGATGATGAGGTCAAGCAACTTCTTTTAAATGAGTATGAGTTACCAGTAACCCACATTTCGGAAAGCTCTGACTCAGAATAATTTTCCCAATAGTTTCTTTTAGAACATGAGTTAATATAAAGTAGGATCTTGTTATTTAAAAATATTTCATAATTTACATCAAGAATTTGTTACTTTATTTTTTTTTATTATAAAAATAGTAAGATTACAAAAACAAAATACAACTGATTTATTTAAAAAAAATACCAAACTTAAAATTCGTTTTTTTAAGTTATTAAAAAAGCAACGCGAAATTAGAAAATTCTTGCATAGACCACAATAAATCAATAAAAAAAATTAAAAAATATACACATTTTAAATTAAAAAAGAAAAAAATTATAATTACAGAAAAAATCATTATAGTAGAATTCAGCACTGTCACATTATTCCTATTTTACTTCTTATAAATTTGCATTAATTTCTGGTTTTAAGTACTATTATTGGTGCATGCCGAGTGTAGGGTAAAATTCAAAAATATAAATAAATATAATATACAATGCCAAAAATACAATTTTGCTTAAAAAAAGTTTTAAAGTCGAATGTAATACAAATTTATAAACATACATACTACTATTAATATATTAATTGTCGATGATGAATGATACAGCATTAATGGCGCACACTGTACTGAAGCGGCATGTCCCAAAAAAATTTTTTTTGAAAGAGCATGTCCTTGGCTATAACTTCACTGAACATTTCTAATAGATCAGATCAGTAATTAAAAAGATATAATTAAGGCGCCACTAGATTGGCCATTTCTCCCACTGTGCGTTGGTAAGACAATTCCAGTGGCATTCTTAGTGTGTTTACTAAGATCCTGGCCTATTCAGTACCATTGGTTTTTCCTTATTTTAATCAATTAGGTTTATTCGCATGTTTTTAACGAAACGCTTCCGGCCAAAGTACACCAAAGATCTTGCAATGATATCAGTTTACGTATTCTTGATCTAGGACTTGTGGCCATACAGAAATATAAAATTTACATTTTCTTTGAATTTGGTAACTTTCGTGAGTAAGGACATACACGTTGTCGATGTTCAGCCTATTACCGCCCTCAAAAAAACTTTTGGCAGTTACGAGTATCTGATATATAAATTAATATTTTTATGAAGTAAAATGCTTCGCCAATTATAAAGGTCTGTGAAATCGATCTTTTTTTTTGGTAATCTTTTTAATATATCCTTTCACTACCTGGAGGTCTATTTCCTTGAGACTTTTAACTGAACTCGTTATTTGTATGCACACTCATGATTCATATTGACATTCACAGAGCATTTGGCTGTAGTGATTTTCCTAAACCTCGATTTCTTTCTCTTCATTTGTGGTCGCTTTCCGTTCGCACTTCCTATGGACGTTTGCAATGTTTTTGACCATTAATGGTTTCCGCCCGAACTTGAATATATCTCTGGTGCGATGACTATTCATTGCAGTTTGTGCATTCCCAATAAGCGTTTTCAGTCATCTTTTATATAACTTTTCTGTTAAGTCTGTTAGGAACCGTTTGCAGGGGATTGACCTCTTATTGTAATAAAAAAAGTAAAAACGAAAAAAAAGTTGCCTAAAAGAACTTTAAAATTTTGACCAGGAATAAAAAGAATAAAATTGTAAAAAACCACGCATACCTGGTAGGGGCGCTAAATGTTTGTGCAGATCCTTGTAACTCCTAAGAATAATGGTCATCTTTAAGTACACCGATTGACTCAGAATCACTTCGTGAGCCCATTCAAGCATGTGCTTTCATCCAGCTGGAAGTCCATATATCCCTGAAACCAAAGTACAGCTCGTAATGTTGAAGGTAATTTAACAAAATTTGGCACAGACAAGTTTTCTGTCACTAAAACAAATCCTTTTGTTTGCAGTGGTGATCAGAGAATTTTTTTTAATATCGCCCGCATACAAATGTTGTCCCGAAATAAAAAGTTTAGGCTAAACTAATTCGAATATTACTTTATTTGGACAAAACTTTGCAAGTTTTTCTAACCTATTTTTCCTTACACGTATACAAAACAAAAATGTGTTTGATCCTCTTGTTGGTACAGACGCCATACAAGTGTCCTTCCGGAAAAGGCATTTTTAACTATAACTGCCCCGAATATTTCTTTATTTTGACAAAATTTTTGCACATATATTTATCTTTGAGACGCCAGCTATTATACAGGGTGGCTGATAAAAGCTGCTCCCAAAAAAAAAATACGTTTTGATAAGCTGTCGTACATGTGTCTGCAAGGGCTTGGCCAACTATATCCTTCCCATTTTTTTTAAACTTTGCCACGAACGTTTTTAGTTGATTTAGGATTTTTAGTTTAGTTTCACAAATTTTTAATATATGTACAAAAATATAAAGAGAAGTATACATTTCGGTTAAAACTTACTCTCTGTCTTAAATTTTTTTTAACATAAATCAAGGACAGGTTTACTGATTAAATTGCCTTTAACCACATTTGCTTTTCGTTCTAAGCCCAAACAATTGTTGTTTGCAGTTTTTCTTTGTGTAATGCTCCACAACAATTTCGTTTACAAATATAGTTAATGTACAAACATGTGTTTGTCAAATGGCATACAACAACAGAATAACACAGAATTTTTTCTTTCTCCATTTAAAATGATTTATTATATTTGTTTAGCTTTTAATAGGAAATAAAACAGGATTTATGTTTATTCTATGATCGCAAAGAATAATAAAAAATCTACTTCGAAATG
Source organism: Melanophora roralis (assembly GCA_963583895.1). NCBI lineage: Eukaryota > Metazoa > Arthropoda > Insecta > Diptera > Rhinophoridae > Melanophora > Melanophora roralis. The sequence goes on from CAUZWR010000068.1 coordinate 104,856, forward strand.
CTAAAAAACAAATGGAAAAACCAAGAAAAAAAGGTACAAGTTAAAGGGTTGGATTTTTGTTTAAAGCGATTAGAAATAGGCCGTAAATTTAGAAATAATTTGTAGTTGAAATAAGGGTAGGAAAACGAAAGTCTGGAGATTTGTTTTATTTATTAATATTTTTCTAGTGAATCCTTGCAGGTTTACAATAATTTGTAGCAGCATGCATTGGCTAATGCGAAGCTGTGGGAATCAGGTGATTTCGTATTAAATTATGAGGGGAAAATTTTTGAGTTAAAAAAAATTAATTAATTTGAAAACTTATAACCAAAGCATTTTTTTTATTTGACCACGTGTGCGGTGTGGGAATAAACAGTGAAATTACTTTACATGAGATTTTCTGAAACTGTATACAGGCAAACGTTCTCACGGTAAGTGGTATAGCAAAACTTTTTGCTAATATTTTTTTTTATATACAAATTTTGACCCACTTTAAAATCAGATGCCAACATGCGTAAGTTAATCATGAAGTTGCAATAACTTCTTTCTATAATTTTTCTGTGGGATGTATAAAAGTTTGACATTCTGAAAAATTAACAGATTGATATTTGTTATGTATTCTAACTATTACCTTTTTAAAGTCTTGAAGCTAAATGTGAATTTCGGAAGGGAACTTATATGGCAGAGGCGTTTTATAATAAAGCGATCATAAATCATTTAAATCTTTACAATATTTTGCATATGAGTCAGTTAAGCCTTGTGTTGTTTACAATATTTCAGAGCATAGATATAATCGGTAAATATCTTTACATAACCCTCATACAAATGTCCTACCGAAGAAATAATTTAAGGTTATAACTGACTTACGCTATATCCAGACATGCACATAATATAAAATAAGTTGTGGTGTAAGCTATGTGTAGTATTGTAGGGATTGGCAGCGTGAAAAAACTGTTTTTACTACTGCGACAAGTGGGGCAAACTTTGTCTATAATATAGTTTTCATTATTATTTTTTTTCTGTTTGTAATTTATTGCTCCAACACTTAATAACATAAATATTACAAACCGAACAACATGAGTAGTTAAACACATTAATATGTTTTCATAAGCACAACAACTTAACTAATTTATGATGTTTTCTAGTCTATTGATTTGGAGGCGTTGCTACATAGAAACCTTAGAAACAGGTGTATTCGACAAATACTTATTGGAAAATTACTTGAATTTAAATTATAATTTGTTTAAGCTATTTAAAATATAGAAAATGTCCAATATATTGGTGGTAATTGCCTTTTAAGAATTATTATTAAATCAGTTTTTGATAACAAATAAATAAATATTTGTTTCTTAATTTATAAGGATTCTAGTTCATAAGCTATAATTAATAAATAGTTTTTTTATCACATGAATCAGAAATTATTAGGTAGATAGGTTGAAATGTGGAGACCACCTAAAAATAACTCAAGTCCCCCAGGGTTTATATCTAGAGCAGCTTGTTGTGGGTAAATTGTAACATAAAAAGAATTTTTACAGAAATTTCATGATGTGGACAAATATTTTTAACCTCTTTATTTTAATTTATTCTCATACAGGTTGCCTGGGGACAGATTTATATTTTAAAACTTTAAAAAAAAATTTTAATTGACACAAAGTTTTATTTAGAGCATTGAACTGTAGAATGGAAATTCCAAATTTTTTTTTTTTTAAAGATATATGGTTGATCTTCTGTCGAGTTGAATACACTGTTCAAAACGGGGCCTTGTGTTCTACGCCACACGCTGCAGTTAATTAGGCTTAATTTAGTTGATTTCTCGGCGAATATTTTTCTTTAAAGCCACAAGAGACTGGGAATTGTCAAAACGAACCCTTTTTTTGAGGAATCCCATTAAAAAAATCAATGAGAGTTAGACCGAGCGACTTTGTTGGCTCTGGCTGTGCGTGCCTTCGCCCCATCTTGTTCAAACTACGTGTGTGAAGAGTACGATGGATGAGCTCTAATGCTCGGCAAAAAGTATTACGTAATCATGCGTCGATAATTAAAACCGTTGACATTTGTGGCCTGGCCTCGAAGATTTTCGAAAAAAGGTTTGAATAATCTAATGCGTAGATAAGGCACACCAAAAAGTTACCCTGGGGTAATGCAATGGTTTTTGATTTATCAGTCAGAGGTTTTTTAATCTTGAAGACTACTAACGCCAGTTTTTCTTGTAAACGTAGCCGCTTAAGTAAAAATTAACCTTGTTGCTCTAAAAAATGAGATTAACCGTGCGGAAACGCCCCAAAATCATTTCACAAAAGTTGCTGCGTAACCAAAAGTCATTTTCTTTCAGTTAAACGATTAAAATTTTAAAAGGAGTTTTATCCTTTTATTATTTTAGAATTTCATAAATAATTTCTCTTGGATATCCCAATGAGGCTGCTCTTTTCCGTACTGCATTCAACCAGTGAAATATTTTCGGGAGTCCTTGAAAATCGACTGGGCCCTGGCTGTGGGACATACATGGACGAAGCAGTTGCGCCGAATCTCTGCACCCACGAACGAATTAAATTAACACTCAGTCCATCACATATTCACCGAATACCGAACTTTGAACAAAATTGTCTTTGAGCAATTATGTAAGAAGCATTACTCCTAAAAAATATTTCCATAGCGAACGCGCGATGCTAACTCGACCACTGCAACATCGGGGCTGACAAATCTGCACAATCGATAATTCCAACTGCTCTACCCTCCTCGCTTTTTTCACACCAGTTATTACTTTTTGAAATAGTCGTATTTAAAAATGTAAATTTGCTCCTAGACACCCTGTTATAAGGACTTATTTACTCATGTTGGGCTATAGCTTGCTGAAGTACAATACACAGAGCCCACAGAGGCTATACAATTTATTTAAATGTATGATTGCTATTTTACCACGAAAAAAAAAACAAAATCATAACAATATCAACCTGTTGGTGGTCTAAATTTTTCTGTTTTGTTCTCTTTTTTATGGTTTTCTTTGGACACTAGTGTTGTCTATATGTAAACCCCGATTTGTGTTCGACTCTTGGAGACACTCTTGGCTAACACTGAATAGAACTCTACCTTTACAAAATTTGGAATGTGCCCTTATCTTTATTTCTCCGACTTCTCAATGAATATCGATAATATCGGTTCAAATTTTGACATAGCTCCCATATAATTGTCCTCCTGGAATAAGTATTTTAGTATGTAAATTAGAAAAATATCACTCTACTTTTTTGAATTTTGATGGTGGGCTTCTTCTTACTGCTACTACTTATTATACTGAATATCGGTAATATCGGCCCATTTTTTGACAAGTGTTCTGCTGAAATACGCAGTTTACGATAAGACTGGCAATAATATTTCTCTGTCTAATTAAATTTTGTTTATACATACCACTCAACGCTATTTAACGTTCAATAAAACTCTGTAATGAACGATTAAAATTTTATTGTTGGACCCATAATGGACCAACTCCCAGACCACATTTAACATCACACCAAAAAAAAAAAAAAATGTCCCCAAAGCATACTAAAGCATGTGCAATATTTTCTAAATAGAAACTTGTGTTCCAAATAATGTGGAAATTTAATATTTATTGATCGTAACTGTTTCAGTACCCGTTTTCTTCGAAAAGCAAGTTAGTTTTGCTAACGAAAGTCACCTTAATTTGCATAGATCATGTGCATGCAGGACAGATTGTGATCGGAATATACCGGCTATAACGTCTTAAATTATTTTCCCTTTTGTTATACTTTTCTATCGTTGGTAATTAATATATATGGGGGATTTCATGTCAAGTGACCCAACTTTTAAGACCGATGTCTTTCGATTGGAAAGAAATTTGGACCAAAGTAAGTTCTTGCAGAGAGTAGCATAGACACAATTTTTTAACACGATCGATCAAGAACTCTCTGAGCTAGAGAGGTTCAAAATTTGACGTTTTCGGCAAATAGGTGTTTTTTCTCATACATGTAGTTTGTTACTTTTTGCTTTTAACAAATTCGTCCCAAATACTTTTGATAGCTTTTTCTTCAATCTTCCAGAAAAAAATATTTTTAAAATTAAAAAAAATTTTTTTTTTATTTTTTTTTAAAAAATAATTAGAAAAAATTATTTTTTTCCCAAATATGCCCATTTTTTTTTTTTTTTTTTTGCTCAAAAGAAAGCTTAGGTCTTTTGCTTGAAGAACTTGGAGGTCGCTTAGTGGGATGCGAGTGGGATATCTATAAAAATAAATGTTTTGTAACTCAAGGCAGAGGTTTTCCAATTTTCGCGTATATTCTACTTTAATTTTTTTTCCTATTTATGTAAAATTATCTCTTAAGCAAAAAAAAAAAATATTTTATGCTAAGAAACAAAATAATTTAACCTTTCCGACGGTTTGCATTGAAAATATTAACAAAATGTGTTCAGAAATTGCCATATAAAAGTGATTTTATTCCAGAGGCCTACAATTTTGTTGGTAATGCAGTGTCGAGTGTATGAGACTTTATTTGGTACTTGCATATCGTCGGAAAGGTTAAATTATTTTGTTTCTTAGCATAAAATAATTTTTTTTTTAGCTTAAAAGAAAATTTTACATAAATAGCAAAAAAATCAAACAGAATATACGCGAAAATTGGAAAACCTCTGCCTTGAGTTACAAAACATTTATTTTTATAGATATCCCACTCGCATCCCACTAAGCGACCTCCAAGTTCTTCAAGCAAAAGACCTAAGCTTTCTTTTGAGCAAAAAAAAAAAAAAAAAAAATGGGCATATTTGGAAAAAAAATAATTTTTTCTAATTATTTAAAAAAAAAAAATAAAAAAAAATTTTTTTTTAATTTTAAAAATATTTTTTTCTGGAAGATTGAAGAAAAAGCTATCGAAAGTATTTGGGACGAATTTGTTAAAAGCAAAAGGTAACAAACGACATGTATGAGAAAAAACACCTATTTGCCGAAAACGTCAAATTTTGAACCCCTCTAGCTCAGAGAGTTCTTGACCGATCGTGTTAAAAAATTGTGTCTATGCTACTCTCTGCAAGAACTTACTTTGGTCCAAATTTCTTTCCAATCGAAAAAAAAAGTTGGGTCACTTGACATGAAATCCCCCATATGTATGTATATATATGACCCTGTAGAAATTATCAGGTGGCCAATTCCGGCACTCGATTCAAGACGAAACTCTACTTGATCGATCGAGTTGACAAAGCTTTTAATATAGGAATCCTAATAAGAACTTTAAAATTTTGATTCGAAGCGAATGCCGCAGTTTGCCCCCAGGATATAACAAATAAAACTATCTATACCCCAGTTAATTAAATTAAAGGATTTTTGAACAAAAATATATTTATTCGATGCTTTTATTAGATATATTTTTGTTATATACTTAAATATATTTTTTTTAACTTTTTAGTATCACACTATTAGATATTTTTTTAGTTTAAAATTCTTTCTTGTAACCCACTGTGCGATTAATATAAACTTTTTTTTATTTCTTCTCATTACATGTTTACTTATAATTATTTATTGAAATGTGTTGACATATTTACACTTTTGTTTTCTTTTATACATATTTTTTAAGATGCCTTTTACATTTCTTTCATCACTTGCAACTTTAAATTAATTTATGGACACGCACACACTCAAGGCATATCGATATGCCTTGCACACACTCTTACACCGCGCTCACTCTCTCTAATGCATTTAAGTAAATATGAAAATGTATTTAAGGCCAATGACCCTGGTAACTTTAATTGGATATTTTCTGTATTATTGTTTCGACAAAAATTAAAAAGAAATATTTTAAACATTTTAAGTTATAATGGCATTAATTTAATGGAGCAGATTAATAATTAAAAATTAATGAGTTAAGGATGCCATTCAGACAAAACTACCCTTTTCCGCTTGGAAAATAATGAAACGATCAAGTGACATGATACTTAAATAAAACTATAGCGGTATGTTAAACAAAAATAAACTTGTTTATATATATTTATTATCAGTCGTAAATAGGGCTATAATTGATTATTAAATTTTGTAAAATTATAGTAAAATTTGTGACATTTTTATAAAAAATTAAACCCAAAGTCCATTAACATTTTTACACAAATTTATTATTAGGGGAATTATTTTGTTAATGTTTTTAAATAAAAAAATTTTTGTAATTAAGCTTACCCCACATTTCGCAGAAGTTTTTGTTATCACAATTGTAGCTCCTTCTCCATATAAAAGCATTGTATTTTTTCGTTAATTAAACTACCTTCATTTAGTTGCCCATAAATACAGATGCTCTTATGCTTCTGCAAAAGGAAAAACATTTTGTTAAATATATTCTGTTTAACCATGTACACGTAATGCTAAATTATTGATGTGAAAACAACCATACCAAAAGAAATATATTTTTAGCTCTAGTAATACAATTCTCTTTTACAGCAAAAAAGGAAAATATTTCTTTATGTTCGTTTTTGGAAAATGCAAACAAACCCAATAAGAAAAAGCTTTAATTGCACCATAGAGAAAAGAAGTACGTTCATACACAGGTAGCTAAAAGTAAAAAGTACATTAGAAAAAAAACACTTGATAAGAAATTAATGGAAAACATAATCCCATAATTTTTAAATCCTTCGACATAAATATCAGTGATTAAGTGCAAATACTCCAACTGAGAATTTAGGATTAAAAAAAGGTATCTTAGTATTTTGGGTACTGTTTTAGCTTCAAAAATTTTTAAAGCTTCATTTGCACATTTTGCAATTTGGGACTTAACTGGCCTTAAATTCTACATCATATATTACATACTAAGGGCATTAGGCTTTTGTGCAGGTGTTTGTAACAACCAAAAATACTAGTTTAATACATTTCCTTAATTAAACCGATCAGAATTACTTCCTGAGTTTACAAAATGATGACTCTCCTTCCATCCGCTCAGCTAAGTGTACATTAAAATTATTTAATATAACTAGGCTAAGTTGGTTTTTCTTTCATTAGAACTAAATCTTCTGAAGGTAGTGATCGGCTATTATTTTACAAAGACACATTGCTTTGGAAGGTACAATGTTGACTTGCTTGACCGCCTTCCTATTTTAACTTTTATTTCTTTCTTTGAAAACACAAACATTTCCTTGGAAACACAAACAGCTGTTATAAGGAATTTTATATTCGTTACCACTTTCCTTCTATCGGTAAAACTGGTTTGAAGATTCTAGAATAACCTGAGACAAAAAACTGCTGGAAGGCTTTTATCGTCCATTCCGCTGCTGCAACCACGTTTTAGGCCATCTGACTAGGCCATCCAAATGATATTTCAAGCAATTGGCTATATTGCTTACAGACTTATATTGGCACTGGCGAAGTGAAAGTATTGCCATACGGTGTTACTAGTGACTTTGTAATATTATGTTTATACAAGGTGGGCCAAAAGAAATCACCTTATTTGTAGATTCTCTAATTTTTGCGAATGGCGGCCAATGCCAAATCTGTTTTAACATTTGTGAACTAGACAGATGTAGAATACAAGTGAGCATACTATGGAGCGATACACTCCCCAACAACGCAGAATAGTCGTGTCTATCTTTTTGCATAACAGTTCGTTTGTGGTGTTGGCGCTGCTCGAATTCCTTGGCCGATTCCCCGGTCGTCCGGCACCGACTGCGCAAACACAACGCCGTTTGGCCACCGGCTTAAAAAAGTATGGCAGCACACAAGATGCTGCCAAAAAGCGGCCGGTGCCGGAGTTCCCGTTTTGCCGAGAATATCGCCGCTGTTGGCAAGAATATCGAGCTGTCGCCAGAGACATCGAATAGACGCCGTGCTTTGCTACTAGCCATGAGCGAGTCGTCCCTAAGGCGAATTTTGGTAAAAGACCTTTGCTTGTTCCCGAACAGCGTCCAGTCCGTGCATCAACTGATGCCTATCGACTGCCAAACGCGTGTAATCTACGCCCAAGCCATCCTTAATCTTAACGCCGAAGTGGACGATTTTTCGACCAAAATCATAATGAAGATTGAGTCTCAGCAAAACGTGAATAAGCAAATCTATCGCTCTTTGGGCACCAAAATTCCACGAATGATGCACGAGAAGCCATTACACCTGCTTGAGGTAACTTCATGGTGTGCTGTTCACGCTGGAGGAGTCATCGGGTCATTTTTTTGGGGGACGCCGCTGGTCAAACGACAACAGTGGACGGTGTGCGCTATAGGGCCATGTTTGCCAAGTTTTCTGCCGCAATTAAACGAATCAGGACTGGAAGGCATGTGGTTTCAACAGAACGTAGCAACGGCACACACTGCGCGAGCCACAACCAATAATCTGAAGGTGGCGTTCCTCACCTTTAATTTTGGCGATTTATATTGGCCCGCAAGATTGCCTGATTTAACCATCCCAAGCTTCTTTTGTTAGGTTTTTTTGAAGTCTTTTGCTTACGAGAACCAAATCCGAGACCTCGGGAGCCCTCAAGGACAACATTCGACATAAGTGCGAGAATCTTTTGCCCGAAGTTCTTGCCGAAGTAATGAAAAATCCATAAAAAGAGCCCGTATAGCAATCAATTGTGACGGCGCCCATTTGGCCGATATCGTCTTCTCGACTTGACCAATAAAATTCTTAAGGTTCAAATAAACATAATCAAGAAAAGGAATCGAAGTTTTTCATTTAGAAAAAAAAAAAATGAGAACCAAACAACATCGGATGATTTCTTGTGGCCTACTTTGTATAACAACTTCAATTAGTTGTTTCGCTCAAAAAATAGAAAATAGAAGCAAAGTTGTTTCTCCTAAAAAAAATTTCAATTTTATTGCAAAAATATTTGCTTTCTTTTGTATATATTTTAAAAGTATCAAGATATTAAAAAATATATGATTTTCTTATTCCAGCAATATATGGTAAGAAGAGTTGCAAAGTAATTGCAATAAAAAGACATCTGTTTTGCTGAACATCTGCGGTTCAAAATATTAAAAATGATTTTTATTAAAAACCTTATAAAGTAGGAACAAATTTTTTAATAAAGCTTTTACAGGTCATAGCTATTAACAGTTTCATTCTAAATTTCTCTTAGTGTAAATCTTATTTAATTTTTTCATTATCAACTTCAAACATACATGCATATGTATGTTGGACTGTGTTTGGATTGAAGTGTAGTAGGCATTACTTTTTCTTAGTTCCTACTTAATGCAGCCTATTTTAGTTCTACTCTAATTGTTCTACTTATTGTTAAATATTCCATTTTCTTGTTTAGTACGAATGTTTCTATTATTGTTGTATTTTCTTAAACGAACAATATGAAAAGCTGCAAAACATCATTTATTTTACTTTGTGCAGTGCACAACTGAAGATTAATACAACTTACTCGATCATAAATAATATAAAACGATTCTTGAAAATGAGAATGGTTATGGCACAAGAAAAATAAGAAATAAATGGCAAAATGCTCAAAAGCAGTAACGTAGTCAAAAATAAAATTTTTGTGGTTAAAAATGTAAAACGTTTATAGAAAAATTAATTATAAATGATAAATGACTGTGTTTTATATTTATCCGGGCTTACTTTAAATAACTTATAATATTAAGAAAATTTATAAATTATTCTTTCTGTCTTCTCTTTTTTTAAAAATCGTTTTACGTAGTTTTAATAACTTCAAGGAAATGTTTTAACAACAAGAAATAAATCTTTAAATTGCTTTAGCTACTCAGTATTTTGAAACAATATTAAACAAGTCCACGAACCTCAATTACTTACTTAAATGGCCATTTTTAGCAAACCGTGTGGGTAATTTGCTGAACTAAGAATGGATTCCCCAGCCCTTAGGTTTTTTTGCTATTTTTCTTCAACTTTTCACGTTGAGTTTGAAACGATGTTCCTTTACTTATTTTCCCAATGGAATTTCAATGGTCCCCTTTTGAGACTTCCCTTAGGAATCGTTTTCATTGATCTTTTTCGCTGGAGAATCTTAATTCAGTAGCACAATTTGTCCATGTTTGCGCAGTCCTTGGATTTTTATGCACTTCACTACACTGATGATGATTACATATAGCTGATACAGCTTTTGATTCGTACGATACGCCTTTCTCCGCTTACCGAGATTGATCCATTTATTTTAGAAAGGATTTTTCTTCTTAACGTTCTTAGAACTTCTTTATTTGATTTTAAGGATGCACTTTATTGGTAAAAAGAGACTTGGGTAGTGTCAGTTTTGTCTGTCCAAAAAAGACCCTGTTTTAAATTTTGTGCTTAGCTCAAATAGCGTCCATTAGCAAGTAAAAATCCTCGGTTTATTTCCAAATAGAGTAACCAACGCTCAAAAATTCCGCCAATACCGTTGATTTTCTGTTTGTTAAAATCAACATACTTTTATTTTCATTTACCTCAAACCCCAGTTTTAGCAGTTTCTTTAACAAAGGAAGCAGTGACATCTCGTTATGTTCGCTCCATTATATCGACATTTTCGCAATACGCGAGCAGGATGTGGTTCTAGGTAAAGGTTGTGCTGATTTTATTAATTTCTGCGTTACGTATTACTCTCTCAAATAAAATATTGAAGAGGTGACATGACAGGCTGTTTGAAGCCGCGTGGAATTTTGAATAACTCTAAGACCAGATTAATAAGGGAAATTTGTTTTGTTGACTTAAAATTTTAATTTTTGACATGATAGTATCTTGCACGCAATAGGCAGGAAACTAATATCTTTTCAAGTGGCGCAGGTAATTTTATAATCTAATATAATTTAAGGGCATAAAATGGATCATGTTGTAAACAATAAAGAAGAAGATTCTTTATCTTGAAATGTTTCTGAGCGTTATACTGAAGGTTCGCATTGAAGGGGACGACCTTAGTTTCGTTGAAAAAGTAAGGCGCAATAACATCTTGCTGATCTGCATATTCGGGATAAGAGAAAAAGCTCAAAAGGGGCTTTGAGATCAGTCTTATTTTGGCCAAAGCCACTCATTAAGAAAAAGTTTTATCACAATTTTTATGGACGGAAAATGCGTTCTTCAAGCCAAATTGTGCAGATAAGTTGGCACATGCTCCTTAACTAGCTCCGCTGGTAAGCCCTAAGCTCTGTCGCTGTACTATTTTTATATAGAAAATTGATTTCTTCATGTGATCTTGGCTGAAAAGTAGGCACTGCATACCATTATTGTTAATTAAAAATTAGGTTCTCTATCGCCGCTTTAATAAAATGCCAATAATCTGGAAAAGTTTCCTTTAAAGATTATTAGAATTCTATCATTATCTTCCTCCAGAATGCTCTGTTAGACTTAAGAAGTAGAATTTTTTTTTCATATTTTTATTATTAAATCTTCGCCTTTGGCAAACTAACAATAAGTATTGAAATCTTAAAACTAAGAAGTTAATATTAGTTCAGCCAGTGCCAGACTAAAATTTAAGTTAATTTAATAGATGATACTAACTTTAGTTTTTTAAAATGGCATGTCCCCTCTGTGGTTAAGTTTTTGGTATCGTTTTGACTCTTTCATATCTCAATCTCCTTACTTTTGAGTCCCTTTAATTTTAAAATTTTTTACTTTTTTACTATTTTTTAATTCGTTTTAAATTCCCCCTAAAGTCCTATGTCTCTGTTAGTGACATAAATATTGGCATATGTTTGTATCTTGTTCCATATTATGCATCTTAATATCTTTACGTAGAAAAACATGTTGTTGGCACATATGCAGAAAAGAATAAAAATAAAACTTCAGTTTAAAAGCAAAACTATAAAAGAAATTTACGAAACCTGTACAAAAATAGTGTTCAAAATACTGCAGTAAGTTATTTTGAATGAAGGTGGTTTATTATAGGATCATTAGAATGAAAACATGTGTGTGTGTGTGTATGTATGGCTGGGTATAGCGAAAAGCACACTAAACAAACTTCAAAGTTGAATATTACTTTAGTATAGTTTTCAGCATATTTTCCCTTTTTTTTTGTTATTTTCCTTTTAGAATGCCGTACTAACGTGTTTACTAATAGTATTTATGTTTGTACTTTTTCAACTCGTATTTGGTAATCCTGCCAGAACGTCAATTATTCTTAATGACTTTGCAACGCCAAATGCTTTTTAACGATTTTTTCTTAAATGTAAATGTATTAGTGTTGCACACGTTAAAAGCAAACAAGATGTAGAACAAGGAAAAGGTTAGATAAAATGCAACAATTTGCTAAAAGCAACTGGAAAAAAAATTTAAAAACCTTTTAATGTTTGACTATGCAACAGTTAACATTCTTATCCTTTTGGTATGTTCTACATATTGTTTTTCTTATTTTTGCTTTTAAGCTTAAAGTGTTACGATTAAACATAAAATTAACGTACATTTTGCTCTAGAGAAATTGATACTAAAATACCTGTTGCTTAATTAGGTACTAAGGAGAGGTGTTTAATATTTCATTTTTAATTGCAAAGCATATTGTTATTGAATTGTTTAAAATGCAATATTTTTTGTTTTTTATGATGAAGATATGATAGTAGAAATTATAAAAACAATTTTAATAATTTTAGTAATTTATAAAACAACTAAGATAATCAAGGTCAGTCAGCCCTGACTACGTTATGCCCTACATGAACTTTTCAAGGTATTTAAGGTAGCGTGACATCTTGTGTGATACCATATTAAATTATGAACTGATGCTTAAAGGTAAAGACTTGAGCATGTGCAGTTGTCTCCTTATGTCATTAGCTTATCAGTTGCAATGGTCGAGCGAGCATCTCGCGTTCGCTGTGGAAACATTTATTAAAAGTAATTATTCTAACGTACTTGCTCGTCGAAAATTTTTTCACAGTTCGGTATTCGGTGAAGCTACACTACCACGTCAGCAAGCAGACCTGCCGTTATTGGCGTCCAAAAACCCGCAGTCCTTGACTGAAATATCAAAAACCATTGCATTGCCCCAGGGTAAATATTTGGCATGCTTTATCCATGCATGAGATAATTGGGCCAAGTTTTTCAAAAGATCTTGAGACCAGGCGACAGAATTTTTTTGCCAATCCTGGGAGCTTATCCATTGACTTCTTACACACGTAGTTTCAACAGGATTAGCCGACTGTGTACACAGACAAAAGGTGAAGATGGAGACAAAGGATGAGGCTCATAGGGATCTTAGAATGAAAGAATTTCTAGTTTGATGGAGAACTTCGATGCTTGAGCAGGACAACAAACTCTTGGCTAGAAAAAGCAGATTGTAGAAGAGTAGACCTAGGAGACCATAAAAGAAAATGGCGTTCTCCTACTGCTGTTGTGGATTCTAATGATCAGCAGTATACTAAGAAAGTTTTATGTTGAAAAAAGGAAGATCGTTTCACATAGAGGTGATGCGGTATTTTTGGTCAGAGAATAATTTTTAATTCTATTCCTGGGCAGCTACTCTATATAGTCTTATGTGCACTTTCTTTGTAAAGCTAAAAATGTTTTCGTAGTAGAAGTTAAACCGTAAGCTATTATGGAAGGCTAATATCTACGGAATTTTCAACGTCAAAGGTCTGGGGCTTGTAAAATGTAGACGCATTTTGTGGTAGTGTTATCAGAATTTTGTCAATAGGGTCTAAGGATTTGTTTTACTTGGCATGAATTATGTCATATCAAACGCATTTAAAGCGACACTAGACATCATTTCCCCTACCACACTTATTGATCACTGGGTAATGGGAATGGCGGCAAGAAGATAAGCTGGATTAGGAAAGTCATGAAAAAAAATTTCCGTAATACTGACCATACTAGCAACATACATCAGTATACAAGGGAAGTTTGATGAAGATCGGTGCAAAAACAGGTGTGTCAGAAAGGAACGTTTAGTTCTATTTCTGGGGAGCTTCTGCAATTAGTCTTGTGTGCATTTTTTTTGTAGGCTCCACTGTGCTCAAGGGAAGCTATTATGAAAAAAGAGTATACGTGGAATTTTTTACGTCAAACATGTGCAAGAAATTCCACATAAAAGTTCTGGGGATTATAAAATGTGGATGTACTGTGTGGTAATATTTTAGGAAGCTTGTAAAGGGTCTTAAAAGCTATTTTGAATGGTATGACATATGTCAAGACAAAAACATATTTGGAGCGACTCTTAACATCATTTCCCCCCCGCGCCTATTGATTACCGGGCGATAGGAATGGCGGCAAAAAGATGAGCTAGATTAGAAAAGCCATGAATAAAAAATTTCCGTAATACTGACCATACTAGGATAATAAAAAAAACTTGTCTGGAGGATCTTAGAAATACTCGAGGAACTTAGATGAACTATATGTCAGACAGATCAGTTTTAAAAGAAATTTCTGGTTTCGAACAGATATCTCTTCGTAAGGGTTCTGCAGTTTTCACCGACGGATCCGCAATGGACATGGGTACATAAAAAAGGCATTAGATTTGTTAAAAGACTTTCTGATAAGTGTAGTATTTTTAAGGTGGAGGAGCCCTACGGGGAAGTGAACTGGTCTAAGACTATTGACGTAAACGGTTCCTTAGGAAAGGGACTGGTTCTAGTTTTTGCACTTAATATGAAGAGAACCTGTCACTTTTACATAGAGTTGTCATTATGAGTGAAATTGGTTCAAAACTAACGTCCTAGAACGGGCCACAAGCCAATCCTATAAAAGCAAATTTTGCATTTATTGCTTTAAATCCTGTTTAATCTTCTTTGTTTGAGTTTACGCGCGTGTGTGTGTATGTCTAAACAGATTTATAATATGTGTAGGGACCAGTATTTCTGTTTTTCCCCTAACCTTTTTTAACCAATTACTTGTTGTGTGCCTTTTTAACCGATCACGAAGAATAACTTTTTTCCAATTCATGTTTTGTACCGGTAACAGGATGAGTACGCAGACCAATTGGCACCCATTTCCCAGGGAGGGAGGCTTCAGGCAGCACATAGAGTCTTGAAGACGCATTGTATCAGTTGAGGTTGGTTAATGGTTGGTTAAAAGAATTTTGGTGAAATTATGATTGTTTTAAACGGCAGACTGTGCTGGGTTTCGCGGGGTTTCGAAAAATTTGGAAGAAAAGTATATACCTCTTGTTATATAACTGGAGCTGAGCTCAACAAACACTAAGGTGCTTTGAAGAGATATTTCTTGAGGAAACGATCATTAGGATAATAAAATGAGGTCTTGCCATTACTGATTATTCTTTGATATGTGATAATGAGGAGGAACAAGAAAAAAATCAAGTCCCTGCCCAACACTTTTTAAACATTTACTAAAATGGCTGGGTTAAAGACTTCACAAGGAACTATTTCTTCTATGTTTTTGAGTTTAGTTGATAGATGAGAAAACATAAGAGGCATATTGGATATCGCTGTGTGAGGTTACACAATTTTAAATCCAAATAGTTTTGTATTTGAGCTGCTTCTTTCTTCCCAGTCTTATTTGATATCCTTTTATCCTGTTAGTTTTAAAAACTTTTTTCTTTTTACCTTAAAATTTTTGCTTTTCCTCTATTATTTTGTGATTGCGAAAAATTATCTTCTTATCGTTTGAAACATTTGAGTATGGTTCATAAAGCAACTTCACTAAATAATACGTCGATAACAAAAAATTTCTGTTAAACCACTTTTAGCATAAGGCCTTTAACTTATGCAAAATTTCTAGAAACAAAGTTATATTTTGTGCAGTAATTAAGCTTATGGAAAGTGGGGACAATAGCACCACCAGTTTTAATAGGTTTGACTTTCATACAAAAAAAACTCTTCTGCCCACTGACAAGAAGCATATATCGCAATGAAATATTTTTTATTTTGAAGCAAAACTGTAGGAAAAGTCCGGTACAAAGCAGAGTGTTTTAGTTTTTCCGTTTTCAAATATAAGTTGGTTTTCGAAGAGATGAGGTATTATTTCGTATTCTTTCGTTAGTTTAAAATTTTTCTGTGTTTTCCACAATTAAAAAAATTGTTTGCTGAGATTATTTCTAAGGCCATTATTTCAAAAAAACCTTACAGAAGAAAAAACTCAAATCTACAAAAAACGTTTACATTTGTTTTCACGTTTAAACAAGAAGGATCGAACTTTAAAGCGTTTTTCATTGTAACTAAAAATCAACAACTATTAATAATAATAATCTGTTTAAGGATTTTAGCAAACTTGTTTATTTTTAAAAATTTACCAAACCGTAACAAATATATATTCTTTTTAAATCTATTTATAATTTAATCGAGCGTAAAGCTTAACTAACGAAAATATATTAAAAAATAAATTTTGTTTTTTATTTATAAAGTTGTAAGCCAAACTAGAACGATGAAATAAAATATTAATAAAGAAATAAATATTTGTAAAAACAAGCACGAGAATGATACACATTACGAAAATTTTAAATACAAATAAACCCATTTTGGATAAGAAGAAAAAATTGAAAACCGTTTAAAAATTGTTCAATATCATACATCATAACAACTCATAACAACCACCGAAATAATGTTTTATAGAAAAAATTTCAATGTCAGAACATTTACATATGTATATGGTAAGTAAAAGAAAGTAATAAAAATAATAAAAATGCGTGTCAAATATTTTCAAACACCAAAAGAGAGAAAATCAACAACAAAAACATTAAAGCACAGTGGATCGATATATCTCTTTTATGTAAGAAAAAAAAATTTATTTTGCAAAAGTGTTAAAAAATCCTTTTTAATTATATAAGCAATTGTCCCCTTCTTCGCAAGCGCATCACTTTTTTTTTTGTACACAGTACTAAATGCGAAAGAGAGCTACGAGCATTAAAACTATGTTGTATCCCAACAGCTTTCTGACCTTTTCTCCATGACCTGCATAGCACATAAAAAAATGCTGTATAGTGGTATAAAGGTACAAATATTGATGTTAATAGAAAAAAGGCAAACTCGCCATATTACAAGAAAAATTAATATTGCACTATGTTTGATCTTCAAACTTAATTTGTATTAAAAGCTCCTCATTTAAGAAATAACCAAAAAAAATTATCAAGAATTAACTAAATTTATTTCTTAACATCAGAACTTAATCTGGATCGAAAGTCCTAAGAAACATTTTTCTCGAATTATGATCTAAGAATATTCCAAAGAGTATCAAACTTGCAAGAGGACCTGTCTTGTAAGGACCTGTCATTGGTTAATCGACTTCAGCCTCCAATCTGGGACAACAGAGCTCATAATTAAAAAAAAAATTAAAAATTATCAAAAATTGTAAAAACACAGCCCCTAAATTGGTTTAAAATCCTCTAATATAAAATTTTCAAACGTATATTTAAAAAAAAATACAATCAAGCATCAAATATTAACCGTTTGTTCAAGAAGTACACAGAAATTCTTAAAAGGTAGTTCCTGCCTGTCTATACAAATTTATATATAAGTTGCAGTTTAAAGCCTGAAGTTATCTTAAAAGTATACCAATTTTTTTAGTTTTTTTCTTTACTCTCTGTTTGGTATTTTTTCCATTCTAATTCTAGCGGCAATAATGTTTTGATGTTTGTTTTGTTTAGGAAGGCTCTATAAATTGTGTCAAAATTGAAAGAAGGATTTAAAGAAGTACCAAAAATAGTTACAAAACTTATCCTTTAAGAATTGAAGGAGCAAAAAAATATTTACTATTTTTGTTAGACCTAGCGACCATTATTTGACTTATACACTTCTTTCTAATTTTTACCTTTTTTTTCCTTAAGGATCTAAAAAAACGAAATGGTACTAAGCACTTCCGCCTTTTTTTGTTCACGATGTGTTTTCTTTTAATTTAAAAAGGCAGAGGGTGAGCATAAAAGGAGAAGTTTAAATTTGAAAAATCGTGGCATACCTTAATTATTTAGAAGCAAAGTTTATTTAATAAGAGATTTGAAACATAAATCCTACCTTAACTTTTTTGTTGGTAGTCATTTTGAGACCATTCAGGCCCATTGTGGGTCTTTTTGAGGAAAATCTTAAGGAACATGTCATTAAAAAAAGGGGAAAAGAAGTTCTAGGACCAAAAGGAGTGAATGAGATATTAAAAGACCAAGAAAGAGTACCGATTTAAATTCAGCGGTTTCCTTTGCGATTTGTCATATAAAGCATGAGTGCTGAATCTTCCGTAATAGTGACCCACTGGTGGGCTTGAGGCTTCTTACTTTTATGTTAACTCAAGGGTCGATACATTTTAAACAAGCTGACTGTGTCCATATAGGTTGTCTTACTTCCCCGCTCTATACTGATATCCTTAATATCAATTTGCCCTTTTATCCTAGCGTGGCACTAAGGAAGTCTCATTATTGTGACTGTCGTAGCCTTGCTTGGGTTTTTGAAACTGCTCCCATCACCTAATACTCAATACATATCGTGTGTAGAATAACATATGACTGATATTTAAAATTATTTCAAATATCCAAAATAATTTTTTAAATAGCTTTTTAAAAAAATTTTAAAAAGCTTAAAAGAACTGTTGAAAGACTCTTGTTACAATAATTATTAAAACCCTACGGGAAAAATGTGTTTTTGTCGGCAGACTCAGCCTGTGACTGGTACGCAACATAAATTGTTTAAAAAGTTATGGTTTGTGGCCAAGAGGGTGTTAAAGAAGTTAAAAGGAAAAAATAAAGAAACTGGTCCATACACATACATCTGTTAATACATACACATGCATAAACAGATTATTAACCACTTACCGCAAAAGTAATTGACAGAGGTAATAATTTTAAACCAATTGCCTCCACCAATGGCAACGCAATATATAAGTGACCGGTTTCCCTCATATAAGGTCACGTCAATTGTTTAAGACCAGTCCTCTTCCCCCTAGGATAATTAAAAAAATACCTTCCTTATAATATTTTCTCTGTTTTGTATGTCACCATTTTTTTTTTAGTTTGCCCCACCGTGTCTCATCATAATGCCTAAATATGCATGTTTAAGTCAAATTAAAACATTTTCAGCATGTTTTTTTTTTGGTTTTTATTCTTGTTCATTGTCTTTTATTTATAATCCATTATTTTTGCCAAATACAAAACATACACACTCCAAATATGTATTTTTTTAACATTTAAAATTTATAAAAATATGTTTGTCGGCCTACGTTATTTGTTTCAATTTTAGGTGGGTGAGAAGCTTACATACAATTCATGTACACTTGAAAGATCCTTTTAGAAATATACCAGTGTGTATGAATGTTCATACATTCTTAATAGGGCGAAATTTGTGGATGTTTATGTCATTTTTTTTACTTTGTTTCACATGACAATGAACCTTTTAAAGATAAGGGTGTATGTGTCTAAATTGCCGTACAAGTACTACTTATGTGTGAGTTACGCATATTTAGGAAGTTCAACACGCGCTAGTTCGAGGTGGAAACAAGAAATATGAGAAGGTCTTAAACTGAAAGAAACAACAAACAAACAAACATCTTGACATGTTAAATAATAAGTAGTCTTATTTGAACTTGTAATTGTTTAGAAAAAAACAAAAACAATTTGAAATGTAAACAAAGAAACAAAGTTTATTGCTTGAAAGAATACAATTTAAAAGATTTTAGACAGTTTTGAATAATAGAATGTCATGCCAGAGCGAAGGGTTAATTTAAAAATTTAATAAAGGCTCCCTACTTAAATAGGAATAAATTATGGAGTTTCTTTGCCAAGAAATTTTAAAATTAAAAGAAAATCAATAATTAAAAAGAAAAACAAAAAAGCAAATAATTTTATTACAAAAAGGTTACGTTAACATGTAGTGAAATAAAATATTAAAAAAAATTATGATATTAGACCAGTAATAAGTAACATTATTAAAATTAAGTACCAAATTTATGTGCGGGCGATGATATGGCCGGAAGCGGATATTGATTCTATTTCTAACAGTACTGCTAATTTTTTTATAGTTTTTCTTATTGTTGTTTTTAGTAAATCCTGGTATTGTATCGCTTGTCATGACATGTGTCCTTACGTCTGTCCTTTGTTACGTTTGCCATTATCATTGCTTACATTACAAATTTGTGTGTACGCGTGGGTTTACATAACAATGGCACCAACAGCAAGATTTTTGCCTAATAAGCTGATCAGTGTTGCCAGGAGATAATTTTTTTCAACATAAATGAAAAATAAAAATTTTATAAGTAAAATAATTCAAAATACTCAAGGAAAAAAAATATAAACAAAAATTTGTTTTAAAGCAAAAAGTTAAATTTAAAATAATAGGCCTTTTTTTTAAGACAAGTAGTGATCGTCTGGGTACGAATTGTAATTGTAAACGAGTTGTAAACAAAAACAAAATACATATAATTCGTACCCAGACGATCACTACTTGTCTTATAAAAACAGCACATAAATAAAAACATATAAACACACAAAAGACGCAGTGATACATGATGTTCAATTTCAGTTCATTTTTTATTCATATAAAAATAATCGGAAAAATAAAAATGACAAAAAAAAAGCAAAAAGATTACCCCTTATTGTATGACATATAATAATAAAGAAAAGTTTAATTCATATTGATAGATAAAGCTTTACCCTTAGTTAAGTGCTACTAAAAAAACAAAGTGTTCTTGGAAAATTTAAAACTCGAACTAACCTCCATTTGCTCTCCTGGATAAAATGTAAGCTAAACATTTAATATGGCTTTTTTAAATAAAGTTTCTTGCAACATTAATGGATAAATCAATTTATTTTAAGTAAAGGAAATAAAAATATGAGCCAGGGCCCAAATAATTAAAGCAGAAATTTTATTTTATGTACCTTTTCAACATAAAGTAAGATGTTCTTTGATGATTATATTAACTGGCAAATTTTGGTTTTTACTTTATCAGAAGATTTTTATATTAAGTTTTAAAACATTTATAACATATTATCTTCTCTTAATACAAATGAGTACATTATCTTTTGGTTAAATCTCATTAAACATATTTATAACAATTCATACATTCTATGTAACTAAAAATAACTCGGCAACACTTACGGTTGATACTAACTCTAGTATAAGTCATATCAATAGGGTTTGCTCTGGCAGCGATACTGGCGTTGGTGGTTGTTTGTTATTTAGTTTTCTTATATAAATACATGTGTGTGTTGTGTTTTTGACATTTACCACCCAGGCGCCAGTAGAAATCTATATCTTGCACCATTTCCTTTTAAATTTTTTATTTTTAGTTTGTCCTTTCTATTTTGTTAAAAATGCCTTATGTGTTGGTATAGACAAGTGGTAGTTGATATTCTCATACTGTTTCGATTTTATTTCCCACTGTTTTGTGCTAGATAATCTGTAAATAAATCTTTCAAACTTTCAAGTCTTGATTAAGTAAGTGAAACCTTCTGTCAGAATCATAAAATCGACTAAAACTAAAAGCCCATAAAATTATTATTTATTAATGTAAAACTATTTCTATTTGGCTTAAGATTTTTATCTTTATATTGCCGGCCATTAATATAAACTTATATTCATTATAATTTATTCGCAAAGATTTTAGGATATTTTTGTTAATGTGCTTAGGAGATGAAGAAGTAACTACAACACCAGTTGTTTTTCTTTAAAAAGTTATATTTTTAGAATTATTTAAGGTGAGAAATTTTGTTCCAGGAAAAATAAAAACTTATTACATTTTAATAAGTTCTCGCCCTTCCGATACTATTTATTGCTGGGTACTATTTTTCATTTAAACATCAATATGTAATTAATTATTTTTAAGTCTAATTAAATTTATAAAAAACATATTGAACTTTAAGTATTAACGAAGAATTGTTGATACATTTATAACCTCTTGACTCTTTCCCCTATGTCAGTGATAAAAGCAAATGCGTGTGCCACTACAAAGTGTTGTATTTTAAGAACTAAGAATATAGATTGGGTATCCCAACACAAGTTGCGTATTTAATATGATACCATTTTGTTCATGGGAGTTGTTTGTTAATTTTTTTCTGCAGTAGTCATATAAAGATAACCGACTTAGTTCTATGAAAAAATATTCTAACAAATAGCTCTAAATAATAGTAAAAATTCATTACAATAAGGACAACATTTTAGCATAATTTTTTCGATAATGTAAAATATTCAGTTTTGATACAAATAGCGCTTAATGTATCCAAAAATATACAAAAGGTTTTTATCTAGAATATACAAAACCAAATTTAAAATAATGGGCCCTAGCTCTTTGAAATCCATAAAAAAACAAAGCCGCCATTTGGCATCGCATTGAGAATTAAACATTTTAAAATCTATATGTAATTGATAAGGAGGACATGCTATATTAATAGGATGGTGTGACCTACCAAACAGCATAAAAAACAATCCGGCTATTAGAAACGAGTTTATATGAGTTGCCGTTTATTTAGTTGGTGCTCAACAGTATTCACTGTGCCATCTTAATACTTTTAAAAACCAAAATAATAATCCTAAAACGCTTGTTTTTTTTTTAAATAAAATGTATCGCGTTATAAGTTAGTTACATCCATATTTATGCAGATGCATTGTTTAAAATTTTACAAAAGAAAGATTATTTACCAAAGGTTTCCCTTTGGGTATTTTTCTGATATTTTTATTTTATGTTTAATCGTTATTTAAGAAATAATTGCATTATCAAAAA
This sequence comes from Melanophora roralis, assembly GCA_963583895.1. Classification (NCBI taxonomy): domain Eukaryota; kingdom Metazoa; phylum Arthropoda; class Insecta; order Diptera; family Rhinophoridae; genus Melanophora; species Melanophora roralis. Next base: position 127,309 of record CAUZWR010000068.1, read on the forward strand.
AAAAAAAAAGAAGAAACGCTTTTTTCACAAATAAATGCGGCGCTTTTTTGGGACACCCTATATATATATATTTAGCTTTTTTATTTTAATTTGTTTTTTTTTAAATTTATTTTTTAAAATTATTTTAAAAGCGTGGACTCGATTTAAGGAAGAAATACAACCTCCTGTTTATTTGTTTTAAAACAAATCTATAAATATGTTTATTTTTACAATATTGCTGTTGAAATGTTTTAAGCTTTGTTTAAAACAGAGTTTTATAGAAAAAACTTAGGTGGGTAAAAATGGGTTAACCTAAAAATATATATTTTTGCAAGATACAATTCTAAGCCCACTCACACCTTTCATTGCGCAATTTTCTTACCTTTGTCGAGAGGAAACTGTTTCTAAAAATAGTAAGCGAGTAGAATATATACAACCCTTCAAAAAGGGAATTCGTGCTGGTTACGGACAGATATTAAATTTTTCCTTTTAACCCCCCAGCGGTAAATGTTATCCCATTGATTTAGTTGGATATTCTGAAAACATTTCGATTGTAAATTAACAACGAAATCGTAAATGACGATGTATACATATGTGTGCACGTGCCATTTGTGCCCGGATTATATTAATAACACTGTGTGTAATTTTTTAAGTCATGGAAAAATAACCATATACGGACATCACTACGTGAAAGAAGACCAAAAAAGAAAAGACCCGTGTCTCCCAGTTTTGCCCAAAGTCATGCACTTTTTTTTGTTATGGGCCCCCAAAGATTTGGGGCCTTGGTGCCATTTTTG